>WNWK01012263.1:0-60458 GCA_009830355.1 Cherax destructor | reverse complement strand
ACATAAAATGATATAAAAGACCAAGACCCTATCCAATTCTAGGAAATAATAAGATAGCTAAAAAACACCATCAAATTATCAAAACTTAACCCCCTACTCTCACCTAGGACAGCAAACAGATTAAAAGTTTTCTTCTCCACCATGGGAAAAATCGGAAAAACCCAAACTAAAACCCCCCGCCAACAGACCCTAAAAAAACACCTCCAAACCCTTTTCCCTTAAAATTGGTCCCCTCTAATAACCCCCCAAAAAAAGGGGGAGACATAAACAACTTCCCAAATTTTTTAATAAAAAATTCCAGGTACCAATAAATTAACAACATTTCAAAAATCCTTAAACCTCTTTTCCATCAATTCTCAAAATAGCAGAGTCCCCGACCAAAAGGAGGTGATCAAACAGATGAATAATTTGAAATTTCTAATTTCCATTTTTTTCTAAAATCTTCGAAAAATTAATTCATGACAAATCTATTCCTACCTCTCTCACACAATGCTCAACCCTGTCAATTTGGATTCGGACAAACAAGGCACAAACGACTTTTTGCACATGTTGGGTTAATAAAACCGCACTTGATAAGAAAAAGCCCCGGGAATCTTCATTGATATGCAAAACTTTTGATAAGTCGACCATGATTTACTGCTCACAAATTACACTTGGTATGGGGCACCCACTCAACCCCCCAAAGTCCCCCCAAAAACGAAAATAGTGTCACAAATGGAGCGAACTCTTCCACACAAAAATTACATGGGTCCCTCAAAAGTCCCCTGGGCCACTACTTTCCTCATTTACAAAATGACCTCCAATATCACAATTTAAACCCATTTTTTTGCGATGACACAACATATGTTTCTCTCCCCAAAAACCCCGTTATATGGAAAATTTAATACCAAATTTAAAAAGAAAATATCAACTGGATGACGACTAACAACTTCCCCAATACTGACAAACCTACTTCTTCATTTTGGAAAAAAGCCCAAAATTTCCCCTTTAACTAAAAATGTTTTCCATAAAGACTCGGGGGAAAAATTTCCCCAGGAATCCACCTTGACGTAGCCTTAAATTCCAAACACATATACAAAAAATTTCGAAAATCTCGAAAAGTGGCTATTTCAAAAAGCTATTATGTGCCCAATCAGCTCTCCCACTATATCTTTCCCTTATCATTATTCAACTATAATCTTGCATGGGATCAACAACATTTCACCTTAGACCACTCATAACACAACAAAAGGCTCAGTCAGAATGTAAAAAATTTCCCCCTAGGCTCTCCAAATATTCAAAGTCTAAAACTACTCACCAAAAAAAACATTCATACTTACTCTTGTGCCTACCATATATAAAACACACTCTAATATAAACCCTCTGCTCAAAATTCTCCCCACCAACTTTTGGACCCTGACCACAACACAAAACACAGTCCCTCTTTGATATCCCCGTGTTCATATCAATATGTAAAAATTCTATGCACATAAAGGGCCCCAAATCTGGGAAATTTATTACTAGTAAAATTTTAAAATAACCTTGTTAAAAAACAATTTAAAACTCAACTCAAAAACACCTATCCCAAACTAAATGATCATACTGTAAACTATTTGAAAAAAGCTCATTATCACTTTTTATACGATAAACTCAATTTTTTTGCTATTATTTTTTATAATCAAAACTAAAAACTCATATTATAAGTTTGTCAAAAAAGCAAAATTTTTTTTCCTTAAGATAATCTCAATTTCATATTACCATTCGAGAATCTAAACACCTGTTACAATCTAATATCATCATATAATAATTTAAACAGTACAATTTCATCATATTGTAATTTTGAAAACAATTTTTAACTAAAAATAAACTCAATAAATTGCTCTAATATTAAGTACATAGACTTTGGTTACTAGATTGCTGCCCCTAATGCCATGGCATGTCAGTGGCTCTCCCACTCAATTTACATTGTAACTCCCAATACCTATGTAATCTGCAATGAAATAAAATTTACTTTACTTTACTTTACTTTACTAAATGACATGCCCATGCATCCGCTCCAGGCCCAGACTCATGGAACTCCGTGTTCATCAAGAACTAAAAGAAGCCCCTATCACATGCTTTTAACATCCTATGGAGAGGGAGCATGGACACTGGGATCGTCCCGCAGTTACTAAAAACAACAGACATAGCCCCCCCACAAGGGGGCAGTAAAGCAATAGCAAAGAACTACAGACCAATTGCGCTAACGTCCCATATCATAAAAATCTTTGAAAGGGTTCTAAAAGAAAAGATCGCCACTCATCTAGATAACCATCAATTACAAACCCAGGGCAGCATGGGTTTAGAGCAGGTCGCTCCTGTCTGTCCCAACTACTGGACCACTACGACAAGGTTCTGGATGCTCTAGAAGACAAACATAATGCAGATGTTATATACACAGACTTTGCAAAAGCCTTTGACAAGTGTGACCATGGTGTAATAGCACACAAAATGCGTGATAAAGGAATAACAGGAAAAGTTGGTAGATGGATCTATAATTTCTAACAAATAGAACACAAAGAGTAGTAGTCAACAGAGTAAAGTCTGGGCGGCTACGGTGAAAGCTCTGTTCCACAAGGCCAGTACTTGCTCCCATCCTGTTCCTCATCCTCATATCTGACATAGACGGGGATATCAGCCACAGTGCCGTGTCTTCCTTTGCAGATGACACCCGAATCTGCATGACAGTGTCCACCGTTGAAGACACTGCAAGACTCCAAGCAGACTCAACCAAATCTTTAAATGGGCTGCAAAAACAATATGAAGTTCAATGATGAGAAATTCAATTCTCCGATATGGAAAACGTGGGAAATTAAAATCTCATCTGGTATAAAACAAATTCCAACCACACAATAGAGCGAAAAATAATGTCAAAGACCTGGGAGTGATCATGACAGAGGATCTCACCTTCAAGGACCATAACACTGTAGCAATCGCATCTGCCAGAAAAATGACAGGATGGATAATGAAAACCCTTTTAAAAACCAGGGATGTCAAGCCCATGTTGACACTTTTCAGGTCCCTTGTTCTATCTAGGCTGGAATATTGCTGACACTAACTGCACCTTTCAAGGCAGGTGAAATTGCCCCAAAAATTAACTTGCAATAAACCACCTCAATTACTGGGAACGCTTGAAGTTCCTAAACCTGTACTCCCTGGAACGCAGGCGGGGAATACATTATTATATACACTGGAAAATCCTAGAGGGTTTAGTCCAAACTTCACACAGTGTCACTCCCCACGAAAGCAAAGACTCGGCAGACGTGAACATCCCCCCCAAAGAAAAGCAGGGTGCCACTAACGTTGAGAGACAACACAATAAGTGTCAGGGCCCGACTGTTCAACTGCCTCCCAGCATACATAAGGGGATTACCAATGACCCTGGCTGTCTTCAAGCAGGCACTGGACAGGCACCTAAAGTCGGTACCTGACCAGCCAGGCTGTGGTTCGTACGTTGGACTGCGTGGGCCAGCAGTAACAACCTGGTTGATCAGGCTCTGATCCAACATGAGGCCTGGTCACAGACCGGCCGCGGGCGTTGCCCCTGGAACTCTCTCAGGTAAACTCCAGGTAATGAAACCACGAAACAAGTGGTATTGAAACATTCCCAAAATTCAGGCCAGGATTCGACCACGACACATTGCCCTTCCTCAAGAGACAACACAACTCGTGCCGCCCTATCCACTACGCCATCGATCTTACAGCAACATGAGACTAGAGAACTAGTCTTGTTTCATGTTCGAGGACACTCTGTCGGGATGCTCAAGGTTAATTTCAGCCTCCTCCTGTTTGAATACCCGCCTCAACAAGCGTCTGAAACAAGACTAGTTCGCTAGTCTCGTGTTGTTTTAGGGTCGATGGCGTAGTGGATAGGGCGACACATACGTTGTGTTGTCTTTTGAGGCGGGCAAGTGCCGTGGGGCGAATCGGTCTCCCCGTTTGGTAAATGTTTCAATACCACTTTTTTCGTGGTTTCATTTTATATGCTTTTGTTGAGGCGGGTATTCAAACAGGGGTGTCTGTTTTTCAATACACTAGAAGAATTCAAATATGTCTTGCCGAATGTCTTATAATCCAGTTAACTTCAATGGAATCTAAGACCATATCTCGCTAATTATCGGTTTACGAATAATATATGCGGGCAGAAGGCTACCTAAATTTGAACATCCTATTAATGTAGCTAAATTCTGTTATTACCCTACCAAGCGTAGTACCACAATATTTGCACCCAACCTAGTTTCAATGTTTGCATCAACGTAATAAAAATTTGCCCTCATTGTTGTCATTAATACTGTACGTTGAACGATGAAGTTCATGAGGTGGTATAACGAAGACTTGGTCTTGACCCGGCACATTTCCAGCTATTTCTACAACCCTACTGGACATCATGAAAATATCAAATGCACACAGGATGACAAAGCCAGGGCCGGCCCTCTACGATCTCAATGATATGTCATTCGTAATCACTCTTACAGTGATAAAGACTTGACTACAAATCTCTAAGTCAGTGACTGACCACCTTCAGTTCCCTCACCTCCAGCTGGCTTCTGGTGTGGATCTTAAGTCAAAAAGATCAAAGAGAGTATAGGTAAGACTCTTGTGGGGTGAGCGGAGAAGTGGGGACAGGGAAAGAATAAGCTGGCGAGAGGAAAACTGGGCTTAACCCAATTGCTATGTCAATCGTGAATCAGGAGATCAGGAGATTGGACTTGGCGAAGATGACTGATAAGGCGGGTGGGCAGGCGAACGCCAACACACAACTGAGCAAGGTACCAGCGAGAACATCCAGTGTGGGGTTTTGGGAAAAAAGGAGTCTTTAAGGTCCACGCCTGTTAAGACAGGCTAGTGCAGGTAAATTTACTTATAAAGGGGATTTGGATCAGGAGCAAGCAGGGAGTAGAATAGATTGTGTGGGTTGGCAGGTCGCGAATGTCTTCGCCAAGGAGAGTGGTTCAGTGGTCATGAAGTGTCTAGTTTGTCGCTGAGTTTCTTCCAGTACACGTTCAGTACTTGGATGTTCGACCGGACATGGAGTGACTCGTTTGTAATGAAGTCATCCCAGCTGGAAGCAAACACCACACGCAGAGCCTTGTTCTAGATTTGCTGCAGTTTGTGCGAAGGAGCAATATAGACGGGGATTCATACATAAGGAGTTTATTAAACACTATTCATCAGTCCTCACCAAACTAATAAAATAAGCCAAACAATTGTACTACTCCAGCAGATTCACTGAAACAAGAGGATATATAAAAAAGACCTGGAAAACATTCTCACAGATTATGGGCACCCACAAACTGAAAAAAACTAGGGATATTGTCCTAACTAAACCAAATGAAACACCACTACAGCCTATTGATACAGTAAACACGATAAATGACTTCTTCTCAACCACAGGATCAAATCTTGCCAGTAAAATCCCAGATACCAATGCCCGAGCAAGTGATTACCTAGATGGGAATTTCCCATCCTCCTTATATCTTGCACCTACAGAACCCACTGAAGTCTCCATGATAATCAAGTCACTTAAAAATAAATCAGGGCATCTGTCTCAAGTTCCACCCTTAATATACAAACGAGCCGCTCATGTACTTTCATATCCTATTTCATTACTTTTTAACAAATCACTAGAAATTAGCACTTTCCCAACACTACTCAAAACAGCAAGGGTTACACCAATACACAAAGGTGGTGACCCACAGACGTAAACAACTATAGGCCTATATAAAATCTACCATTGCTATCCAAAATCTTCGAGAAACTTGTGCACAAGAGATTATACTCGTTTATAACGACACAAAGCATACTCAACCCCTACCAATTTGGCTTCAGGAAAAATAAAAGCACTAACGATGCAATAGTAAAAATGATAGACCTGCTTTACACAGCACTCGAAAATAAGGAATATCCATTAGGACTTTTTATTGACCTAAGGAAAGCTTTTGACACAGTAAACCACGGCATCCTACTCCACAAACTTGACCACTATGGAATAAGAGGTCATGCACTAGCATACTTCAAATTCTACCTCACTAATAGGTATCAGTATGTCACTATTAAAGACACATCCTCCACGACACTACCACTAGACACCGGAGTACCGCAGGAATGTGTCCATGGTCCCCTGCTCTTCCTCTTATACATCAATGATCTTCCCAATGTATCACAACACCTGAAACCAATACTCTTTGCTGACGACACAACTTATGTCATCTCCCACACAAACCTTGCCACGCTTAATACCATTGTTAACGACAAATTAATAAAAATATCAACATGGATGACAGCCAATAAACTTACACTCAACACTGATAAGACCTTCTATATTATGTTTGGCAACAGAACAGTTGATCCACAATTAAACATTAAGATCAACACTACACCTATTGCTAAACATAACGAGGGCAAATTCCTGGGCCTTCACCTTGACAGGAGCCTGAAATTCAGCACCCATATCCAACACATAACAAAGAAAGTGTCCAAAACTGTGGGGATCCTCTCTAAGATACGGTATTATGTACCACAATCAGCCCTACTCACACTATACTACTCACTCATCTATCCCTACCTCACATATGCCATTTGTGCATGGGGATCAACAGCAATTACCCACCTAAAGCCAATAATAACCCAACAAAAAGCCGCAGTAAGAATTATCACACAATCCAACGCTAGGCAGAACCCCTCCCCCCACTCTTCAAAGATCTAAACCTACTCACTGTTCAGAACATCCATACTTACTACTCTGCTATCTACATTTATAGAACCATTAATTCCAACTTTAACCCTGAGCTAAAACACTTTCTTAACAGTTGTGACAGGACCCATAGACATAATACCAGACATAAACATCTCTTTGACATTCCCCGTGTCCGACTAAATCTATACAAAAATTCAATGCGCATAAAAGGGCCTAAAATCTGGAACTCCCTGCCTGAAAACTCTAGAACTGCAGACACAACCTCCATTTTCAAAGCACCGTTAAAAACATCTTATCTCACTTACGCACCCAACCGGTAGCTAACCACATGAAAGCTACTTTATCTTGCACATATCCACAGCAAAATACACCTATTGATATCTGTGATTCTCCTTAATTTGCACAGTACTAACCAAAATTCTAATACAACTATTGCTTCATAATTCTTAAGCTAGTCATAAGTTTGCCTAGGACACTCCAATATAGAAACTATATTATGCCAGTACATCACCTTTATCATTAATATATAAACTAATTCCTAAATTCTTAAACTAATTGTTAAATACACCAATACATCACTTTTATCATTAATTTATAAACTAATTGCTAAATTCTTAAACTAATTGTTAAATTCTTAAATATTTAAATTTCAATACCTCAATTTTGTAAACCTAGTTAATCACTACAATTACCTAACCTTACTGTCAGTATAATCATTGTGTCGCTATTGAGTAAGACCTATCATAAGACTGCCTGAAAAGCCTAGGCATACCTAGGCATATTATTGGCTATCTTGTAATATCTACTTCATAAAATGTATAATTATAAGTACACCCCACCTTGTATATTACTCGAAATAAAGAATTTGAATTTGAATTTGAGGTGGTCTAGGGTGATCCCCAGGACAGTGGTTGTTTTGGTGACTGGAAAGAATGTGCGGGTATCAGCTGTTCTGAGCTCGACATGTGGTGGAGGATCAATTTTCCTATAGTTGAAATACGTGATGCTGGATTTGGCAGCATTGGATTTAATCTTCCATTTTTGCTCCCAGAAGGCTAGCCTGTCGACCTCGTCTTGTGTTCAGCGTGCAAGTGTATTTGTTCTGGAGTGCGAGATGAGTTGTGTAATGTCATCTGCGTATGCAAGAGTGATGGTGCTTTCGAGTACAGGTGTTGGGATGTCGTTGGTGTATAGAATGTATAGGGTAGGGGAGAGGACAGATCCCTGGGGAACTCCAGCATGCATGGAAAATAGAGTAGCAGCCATGGGATTTAATCTTCATTGTGCGTCCATCTAAGAAGTTGCAGAGTAGTTTTCGAGTAGTGAGAGGGAGGTTAAAGTTTGTGCAAAGTTTATTTTAGCCCGTTGTGCCAGACTGTATCAAAAGCCTTTTCTACGTCTTTTGCAACTAGGGCTGTCTTGTTTTCTTGTGTGGTGTTTATGTGGATGTAGTTAAGTATTATGTTTAAGGCGTCCTGTGTAAACGACGTGTTCTGAAGCCAAATTGGCTGTCAGAGAGAAGAGAGTTTCGTTCTAGGTATCTGCGGAGGCGAAGGTTGATGAGTTTTTCATAGAGTTTGCCTAGGGTTTTGAGGAGGCTAATAGGGCGATAATTGTTAGGGTCGGAGTGGTCTTTACTAGGTTTTGGTATGAGGATAGCAGTGGCAGCTTTGAAGAAGGGAGGAAAGTAGCCGGAAGCGAGTGAGGCATTGAGGTTAGTGTAGGCTGTGATGATGGAGTCTGGAAGGTGTTTTAAGATGATGTGGTTTAGGCCAGAGGCTCCAGGAGCCTTGGGAGGGAGGTGTTTTAGGAGTATCTTAACGTCAATGTTGGTGAAAAGTGTGTTTAGTTCCTGTGTGGAGGTGAGTGAGTCAAGGTGGATGTGACTGTCTGGTGTTGTCTCATGTGTGAGCAGTGTTCCATTGTTCTATGTGTTGTATGTGTTGAATAGCGTTAGGGTGAGGGGATTGGGGGTGAAAGATGTTCTCCCAGATGTGTTTGAAGATAGATGCTGCTTGTGGGTCTGTGATATGTATGTTATTATGGGTGATGTGCTTGAATTTGTTGGAGGGAGCATTACCACGGATTTTCGTAACGAAGGTCCAGAAGGCCTTGGGGTCTTGTAATGCGTTGTTTATTTGCTTGTTGGATGATCTGGGACCAGTGTGTGTTGAGGTCTTGTTCTAAGCTGCGTAGGATGTTGATCCTTAGGTATGTGAGATCCAGTCTGACTTGATTAAATCTGTGTGTGTTGTGGAGGAAGCGGTTATGATTGCAGATAAGTAGTCTCTTTGTTCTGATGGAAGGCTTGAAAGAGTAGCGATTGGCGTGTGTTTTCTTGGGTATTGCTGTATTGCCTGCTTGTGTAATGGTTTCCTGGATGATGTTGAGTTGCGTGTCGATGTAAGAGATAGGTTTATACACACACAACCTGCACATAGAAGAGAGGAGCTTACGACGACGTTTCGGTCCGACTTGGACCATTTACAGTCACAGTGTGACTTTGTAAATGGTCCAAGTCGGACCAAGTCGTCTAGCTCCTCTCTTCTATGTGCGGGTTGTGTGTGTATTGTTCCAGTCACGGTATTGTGTCTTTTTTGTTATTTAAGAGATAGGTTTGTTGTTGTAATCGTATGTTAGGTTAGTGTTCTCTATGTGTTGCTTAAAAGCTTCCCAATAAGCGTTCTTGTAGGCGAAGGAGGGTGTGGTTGGAATACGGATGGGATTAGAGATGTGAAGGATGATGAGGATATGGTCTGAACCAGAGAGTGGTCCTGGGGCGATGTAGTGTTGGAAAGGGAAGCTGGCTCTCTTTGCAAGAATGATATCAGGTGAACATAGAAGGTGTTGAATTGAGGACCTAGGTGATGTAGGTGTTTGTGGTTTATAAAGTTAAGTAATTGTATGCCTAGCTGATTGTTGGAAGAATGGTGGACTGTCTAGTGTCTAGCATTCATGTCAGCTAGGAGGTAGGAGGGAGTGTTGGTGTGGTTGAAGACTAGAGAGGTCGTGTATGTTAAGAGCAGAATTGGGTCTTGTGTAAGTGGTGAAGAAGATGAATGGGCCCAGGTGAGTGTGCATTCTAACTGCGAGGCAGTGATGATGGGTGAATGGCAGTGTGAGAAATTCGTGTTTGATGTTAGAGTTAACAAGAATGGCAACTTCATCGTGGGGGTCATAGGGAGATTGTTGTGCAGTATATCCATAGTGGCGAACTCGTTGAGGTGCTCTGAAGCAGTTGCTGTTGAGCAAGAAAACATCTGCTCTCTCTGCCTCAATAAGTTCTGCTAGTTGGTGTCTGATAGGGAAGTAAGAACGTACGTTAAATTGAATTACCTTGAATGTTCTTTGATGGGATCACCTCTGCAGTGTTGATGTCAGTGAAGGAGTTATGGCGAAGTCCCATGATGGTGGTACCATCTGAGGAAGTGTATTTGAAGGTAAAACCCCCGGACCTCTTCCTGGAGGGGTATGAAGCGGTGGATCTGGACTTTGAGAGTCTATTGTGTTCTCTGCATTGTCTTTCAAAGGTTGGCGCGGGTTTGGGGTTGGATGATTTTCGTCTAGAGTCGATATTTGTTTTCCTGGAAGAGGTGGATGCAGTGGTGGAGGAGGAGGAGGTATTGGCGACGGCGGATGTAGTGGAGGCAGTGGAGAAGGTGGATGTGTGGGTGAGGTAGGAGAGCTGCAGTGGGTATGGTGTTTGTGTTTGTCATGCCTGTCTGGCCTCCGGGAGCTGTGAAAATTCATGGCAAGGTTTCTTGCAAGATTAAGTTCATTTGTCTGAAGCGGCTGGCATTGACGTGCAACAAGAAAAAAAACGCGACAAAGCTTTCAACCACGACATTTACAGGAGTTTGTTATTGATTCACGACTTGGACATCGCCTGACAATGACAATTTTTCGTGAATTCTGTACACACGCTACTGTCTTGTCACAGGTTAATCAAGAAATTAAACAGGTAATATTCGAACGCATGTATCATACTAAAGATTCATCGGCACTGAATCCTCAAAATGCTTCATTTCTACAGAAATCTGGTATACTGGTAATGTCATTTAGCTATTTAATCACAGGGAAATTTCAGTGTTGAGGTTCAGGTGCGACGTCGTCTCGAGAGAAGACAAAGGATCAAACTCTCACTGCTTCATTTGAATTTGCTATTATGCTCAAACCACACCGTGATACTTTCATAAATCTGTGTAAGCTGGTGTGTTGTGTAGCAGTTAATTCTGCAGCATGTGAACGTAGTTTTACCTGCCTGTGACTGACAAACTTACTTGAGGAAGAGCAGTAGTGATAGCAAAACAAATGGCACTGCAGTAATATCTATAAATTCGAAAATAGCCAAGAGTCTGAATGTTGAAAATATCATTGATACTTTAGCTTCCAACCATAACAATAGAAGAATGACGCTATTATAACTTTCTGAGAATAGAATGAATATATTATGTTCCTGCTATATATCATTACTTTATTAAGGCCAAGGTGAACATCATAACCTTGATGGCGTATGCACTGATGCAGTTTCATGCAAATATTCTTATTCTTTATATGAAAAATTGTTTTCTCACTCTAATGCAAAGTTTGAATAAAAGAATCTTTAGAAAACATTGCGCTTTTTTTTTACTGATCTATAATATGCACACAAAAAAACCTTCGTCAAAGGCAGAGTTTCCTTCGTACCCTCCATTCAACAAGACAGTCGCCTCTGCAAATGCAATGCAAGAAAAATGATCGGCAAAATGAGTGGTGGAAGTTGAGCAGTTCATCATGTTGTCAGGGATGTTCCCCTCCCACCCATCCTTGTTCATCATGTTGTCAGGGATGTTCCCCTCCCACCCATCCTTGTTCATCATGTTGTCAGGGATGTTCCCCTCCCACCCATCCTTGTTCATCATGTTGTCAGGGATGTTCCCCTCCCACCCATCCTTGTTCATCATGTTGTCAGGGATGTTCCCCTCCCACCCATCCTTGTTCATCATGTTGTCAGGGATGTTCCCCTCCCACCCATCCTTGTTCATCATGTTGTCAGGGATGTTCCCCTCCCACCCATCCTTGTTCATCATGTTGTCAGGGATGTTCCCCTCCCACCCATCCTTGTTCATCATGTTGTCAGGATGTTCCCCTCCCACCCATCCTTGTTCATCATGTTGTCAGGGATGTTCCCTCCCACCCATCCTTGTTCATCATGTTGTCAGGATGTTCCCCTCCCACCCATCCTTGTTCATCATGTTGTCAGGGATGTTCCCCTCCCACCCATCCTTGTTCATCATGTTGTCAGGGATGTTCCCCTCCCACCCATCCTTCACACTTCAGGTGCGTGCTATAACAAATGTTCAAGAATACCCATCAATGGTAAATTGAAGCTGAGGTAGAGAGATCTGGTACACTGGGAGTGCCACATACTGTGCACCAGCAAACGTGAACAGAGTGCACTTCGTGGGTCCAACTCGACAACATGAAGCTGGCTGTGTTGGTGGTGTGTGTGACCATCAGTGTCGTCAAGGCTAAGGTATAGTACCGAGTTATCTGCCAAAGGCACTTACTTGTCAGTATACACTGGTTTCTATTACCGTCTGTACGTGTGTGTGTGTGTGTGTGTGTGTGCACCGCGCAATAATAAATAGGTCAAACTAGCTTCTAGAACTGCCATTAAAATAAAATTGAAATTGTGATATTTACTCCCATCCAACAAGGTCACACCTGTCTGCTGGATGCTAAGGTCTCTCTTTCTCAAGACCTCCTTCACATCCTTCCTGGGTTGTGCTCTGTCCCTCCTTCCTTCAACCTCAGATGCGCTGTCTTCCTATGTTGCTCCACTTATTCTAGGTGACCAAACTAATTCATCAACTTGTGCACCTTCAATTCTGAGTTTCATACCTAAACTCTGACTTCTAATTTCTTCACTCCTTATTCTCTGCATTATTTTCACAAAATACATTGAATTCCACCTGATGATTGGAAAAGTTTGTTCCACGAGGAAGGTGTATCCTCGTATTTACTCATACACACACAGAGGAATCCCCTTTGACCCATGCATGTCAGGAGAATTGATAGGGAACAGTGTAGTAAAGAAAGCGAATGCCAGACTGAAGTTCCTCTAGAGACAAGCACAGTGTCTACCTACTGAGGCTCTTCATGGTACTTTGCCTTGACCAAAAAAAACTGAAAGATAAACTGCAAATCACCCAGAACAAAATGGTAAGATTCATCCTGGACCTGGGTCCAAGAGAGCATGTAGGCCAGGATGAATTACAATTGGATATGCTGAAGATTGAAGACAGTAAAACAACTGAAGCTGGGAACCAAAGCAGTCATAGTACTAGGGGGAGAGAGCACAACTTTGTAGTACCCACAGTCAGTGGCCAGGCTTCAAACACCTTTTATTGTACAGCAATAAAGGAATGGAACAGACTGCCTGCACATGTCAAAGCCAGTCACAGCATGAGCCAGTTCAAGAAGAGAACCAAAAGATACCTAATGAATGTAGCGACAGAAAGGGAGGAGAATGATTTTTTATTTTTTTAGCTAACACACATGTAAATGTAAATAACTTTTTACCTTATTCCTAGTATACATATATCCTTTATAGTATAATAATAAGATATCTCCTACATTGTATAATAATAAGGTATTAAAAGGACCCTAATGGATATAAGTCACTCTGTCTGACTTTTTTGGGTTATCCTGGGTACTCTACACATATGCTGCTGTGTATGATGATCCATATAACTGTATTTGTGTATACCTGAATAAACTTACTTACTTACAGTCCTCATACCAACATACTGCCCATCCGTACGTTATACACAAATATATATTAGTGTACTCGTATACAAGTACGAACTTAGTTCGTGTACCATAATACTTATATTATCTCTTGAAACAGAGTGACGATGGCAGTGCCTGTGAGTCAGCTGGAGGCGAGTGCCACAAGGAAGGTGTCAGCAAGTGTGTCAAAGTCTTGAGTGATTACAACTGTGATCACAAAACTGTCTGCTGCCTCACAGGTAAGGTGACAACAAGCACGATGTCTCCCTCAGTTACAACCAAGTACACCAACCATTACATCACTGAATATATACTTCACACAACAAATATATAGTTCACACAACAAATATATAGTTCACACAACAAATATATAGTTCACACAACAAATATATAGTTCACACAACAAATATATAGTTCACACAACAAATATATAGTTCACACAACAAATATATAGTTCACACAACAAATATATAGTTCACACAACAAATATATAGTTCACACAACAAATATATAGTTCACACAACAAATATATAGTTCACACAACAAATATATAGTTCACACAACAAATATATAGTTCACACAACAAATATATAGTTCACACACAATATATATGTTTCCCCATCATACAAGAAACTTCCTTAGGAGAGATATATTCATCGTTTTACGATGTTCCCTTATTATCTAGATTAAAAGTATTCTTGATTCGTTATTGACCAAGTGAATTAAAGACTAATGACCATCATTATATAGGCTACAAACTTAACTGGTAAATGATCTGGAGAACCGCAAATAATACACTGGCAATGTCTGTTGTTAGATGATTCAGTAGAGATATCAATCAATGACCAAGGCAGACACAATTTAAAAAGATCTATTCGTTCTTGACAAAGTCGAAATAAAATCAGGCAGTTAATTTTTTTTAACATCAAATATTTCTCTCTAATGCACAGCAACCCGAAGAGCAAAACACATAGACACATTAACAAACATTTGTACCATATCTGATTTTTTTTAAAAATACCTAAAATCAGGGTCCAGTGATGAGCTGGGCCAATATCTGCGTGCTGAAAGCTGTCTATGCTACAAGCACAAAAAAAAATCCGATTTTCACCAATTAATCGACACTGAAATATTGACGATACATCATGTGGACCAGTGAAACCTCTAGCCAGACCATACATCGTGTGGACCAGTGAAACCTCCAGCCAGATAATACATCCAAAGAACCGTGAAATTATAGAGCTGAGGAACTGCACCAGCTGCTGTACTTCCACTAGCATTCAGAAATATGGAACTATTATAGCTATTAACAAATATATTCTCTCATAAATAGGAGCTAGCTTGTAATCAGCTTGGTAGTACAGTAATAATATATTCCTCAATCCCCCCCCCCCCTTGTGTTTGTTATTAAGATTAGTTGTTAATGAATGTTTGTTTAGCTAATTTATTATCAGGAGAATGTTCTGTTCTTAATAAATTGAATTATTATTAATGAACTGAATCATTATTACAATTGATTTTTTTTATTTTAGGTCAGAAAAAGACAATAAATTATAAAGAAGAGAGAGACAAAGAAAATGGGAGGGTCCAAAATAAGGACAGGAAGGCTGTCGGAAAACAAAAAGACAAATTCAAGAAAAAAATCAGGAAGAAACAAAGAGAGAGTTTAGGGCCGAAGAAACAGCAAGACACATTCAAGAAAACTCCCAAGAAACAAATAAAATTAAGACAAATTGGTAAACAAGAGCAAGGCGGAAAAAATAAAATTCCCAAAAGGCAAAGAAAACATAAGAAAAAATCAAGAGGAAAACAAGAGATAATTAGAGATAAACTAAAATTCAGGAAAATGCCTAAAAACCAACGAGGTATTGAGAAGAAAGACACAAGAAAAGTCCAGAGGAAATATAAGAAAATATACAAAACCAAACAAACCTTTTCCAAGAAAACTCTGGGGAAGAAACAAAGAAAGCTAAAGGAGAAACAAGAAAAACGAGGTAAAATCAAGAAAAATAGAAAACAAGGACAACACAAATCAAGGAAGAGCCCCAGGAAGTGTTGGGAGGAAGACAATAGATAATAGGAAAAGCGTCGGGAGGAAATTAAAGAAGAAATTAAAAGACAAATCAATGAACTTTTTTTTCGAAGAAACAGTACAAGGAGAGAGTCAAGAAAATCATCAAGAAGAATAAAGACAACAAAGAAACAAGAAAATCAGGATACAAGACAAACTCTGGAAAGCACCATCAAGGTAAGATAACTGAACCATCAAGGTAAGATAACTGAACCATCAAGGTAAGATAACTGAACCATCAGTGCCTACTACCATCAAGGTAAGAGTACAATGAACCATCAAGGTAAGAGTACACTGAACCATCAGTGCCTACTACCATCAAGGTAAGAGTACAATGAACCATCAAGGTAAGAGTACAATGAACCATCAAGGTAAGAGTACACTGAACCATCAAGGTAAGAGTACACTGAACCATCAAGGTAAGAGTACACTGAACCATCAAGGTAAGAGTACACTGAACCATCAAGGTAAGAGTACACTGAACCATCAAGGTAAGAGTACAATGAACCATCAAGGTAAGAGTACACTGAACCATCAAGGTAAGAGTACACTGAACCATCAAGGTAAGAGTACACTGAACCATCAAGGTAAGAGTACACTGAACCATCAAGGTAAGAGTACACTGAACCATCAAGGTAAGAGTACACTGAACCATCAAGGTAAGAGTACACTGAACCATCAAGGTAAGAGTACACTGAACCATCAAGGTAAGAGTACACTGAACCAACAAGGTAAGAGTACACTGAACCATCAAGGTAAGAGTACACTGAACCATCAAGGTAAGAGTACACTGAACCAACAAGGTAAGATAACTGAACCATCAAGGTAAGATAACTGAACCATCAAGGTAACAGTACACTGAACCATCAAGGTAAGATAACTGAAACATCAAGGTAAGAGTACACTGAACCATCAAGGTAAGAGTACACTGAACCATCAGTGCCTACTACCATCAAGGTAAGAGTACAATGAACCATCAAGGTAAGAGTACACTGAACCATCAGTGCCTACTACCATCAAGGTAAGAGTACAATGAACCATCAAGGTAAGAGTACACTGAACCATCAAGGTAAGAGTACACTGAACCATCAAGGTAAGAGTACACTGAACCATCAAGGTAAGAGTACACTGAACCATCAAGGTAAGAGTACACTGAACCATCAAGGAAGAGTACACTGAACCAACAAGGTAAGAGTACACTGAACCATCAAGGTAAGAGTACACTGAACCATCAAGGTAAGAGTACACTGAACCATCAAGGTAAGAGTACACTGAACCATCAAGGTAAGAGTACACTGAACCATCAAGGTAAGAGTACACTGAACCAACAAGGTAAGAGTACACTGAACCATCAAGGTAAGAGTACACTGAACCATCAAGGTAAGAGTACACTGAACCATCAAGGTAAGAGTACACTGAACCAACAAGGTAAGAGTACACTGAACCATCAAGGTAAGAGTACACTGAACCATCAAGGTAAGAGTACACTGAACCATCAAGGTAAGAGTACACTGAACCATCAAGGTAAGAGTACACTGAACCATCAAGGTAAGAGTACACTGAACCATCAAGGTAAGAGTACACTGAACCATCAAGGTAAGAGTACACTGAACCATCAAGGTAAGAGTACACTGAACCATCAAGGTAAGAGTACACTGAACCATCAAGGTAAGAGTACACTGAACCATCAAGGTAAGATAACTGAACCATCAAGGTAAGATAACTGAACCATCAAGGTAAGAGTACACTGAACCATTAAGGTAAGAGTACACTGAACCATCAAGGTAGGAGTACACTGAACCATCAAGGTAAGAGTACACTGAACCATCAAGGTAAGAGTACACTGAACCATCAAGGTAAGAGTACACTGAACCATCAAGGTAAGAGTACACTGAACCATCAAGGTAAGAGTACACTGAACCATCAAGGTAAGAGAACACTGAACCATCAGTGGCTACTACCATCAAGGTAAGAGTACACTGAACCATCAAGGTAAGAGTACACTGAACCATCAAGGTAAGAGTACACTGAACCATCAAGGTAAGAGTACACTGAACCAACAAGGTAAGAGTACACTGAACCAACAAGGTAAGAGTACACTGAACCATCAAGGTAAGAGTACACTGAACCAACAAGGTAAGAGTACACTGAACCATCAAGGTAAGAGTACACTGAACCAACAAGGTAAGATTACACTGAACCAACAAGGTAAGAGTACACTGAACTATCAAGGTAAGAGTACACTGAACCATCAAGGTAAGAGTACACTGAACCATCAAGGTAAGAGTACACTGAACCAACAAGGTAAGAGTACACTGAAACATCAAGGTAAGAGTACACTGAACAATCAAGGTAAGAGTACACTGAACCAACAAGGTAAGAGTACACTGAACCATCAAGGTAAGAGTACACTGAACAATCAAGGTAAGAGTACACTGAACCAACAAGGTAAGAGTACACTGAACCATCAAGGTAAGAGTACACTGAACCATCAAGGTAAGAGTACACTGAACCATCAAGGTAAGAGTACACTGAACCATCAAGGTAAGAGTACACTGAACCATCAAGGTAAGAGTACACTGAACCATCAAGGTAAGAGTACACTGAACCATTAAGGTAAGAGTACACTGAACCATCAGTGGCTACTACCATCAAGGTAAGAGTACACTGAACCATCAGTGGCTACTACCATCAAGGTAAGAGTACACTGAACCATCAAGGTAAGAGTACACTGAACCATCAAGGTAAGAGTACACTGAACCATCAAGGTAAGAGTACACTGAACCATCAAGGTAAGAGTACACTGAACCAACAAGGTAAGAGTACACTGAACCATCAAGGTAAGAGTACACTGAACCATCAAGGTAAGAGTACACTGAACCATCAAGGTAAGAGTACACTGAACCATCAAGGTAAGAGTACACTGAACCATCAAGGTAAGAGTACACTGAACCAACAAGGTAAGAGTACACTGAACCAACAAGGTAAGAGTACACTGAACCAACAAGGTAAGAGTACACTGAATCATCAAGGTAAGAGTACACTGAACCATCAAGGTAAGAGTACACTGAATCATCAAGGTAAGAGTACACTGAATCATCAAGGTAAGAGTACACTGAGCCATCATGGTAAGAGTACACTGTTATACTGGGAGTGTCTGGGAGAGGTTAAAATGCAAGTATCAAGTAAGGAAAGTAACACTGTCACATATGTATCTTATTTTATGTATATGTAATAATGCAGATCAATAAAATAGTAATGCAATATTATGCAATATAATGCTGAATATATTTAGTGAACAAAAAATAAATATACTTAATATCTTTTAGTCTTTAATATTGTTGTTATTATTTATAGTGAAATGCAAAGCTAATAAATATTGCAAGAAAGCAAAAGGTGTTTGTAAAAACAAATGTAAGAAGAAAGAGAAAGAGATCAAGAAAGGTTGTAAGGGCACCAAGTGTAAGTGTTGTGCCAAGAAGAAGAAGAAGGTTAAAAGTTGCAAGACGAAGGAGGAGTGCAAGGAGCAAGGTGGAGTGTGCAAGATAGAGAAGGATTGCTGGCCTGGCAACTTCGTCACCAAGGGTTGCAAGGCTGGCTGTGTCTGCTGCCTCCAGAAAGGTAACTTTTTTAACAGAGAACTCAGGATGACTCACTAATAATGTTCCAACAGCTAGGTCCTAGACCCTACCTCTCAAATATTGAACTTGTACGTCACATTAGCTTTATGTTATAGCCCAGAAATGATACATAAAAATTATTCCCATCTGCAAAGTTATTTATATATATATTACAAAGAGTAACGCCCTTAGCTTTTTTTTAGACTATTTGTTACACTTGTGGTCCTTGTTGTGTACGCGCTTTGTATAATAATTTGTGTGGTCCAAGATGGATATTTATTCCTTGTACTTGACTGTGGTTAACAGGTACGAAGTATTCTGTAACGGGATTATTATTATAATCATAACTAAGCGCCAAACCCATAAGGGTTTTGTGGAGAAAATTATCCAGTAAAGGGGGTATCTCAGCCTCCCTCAGCCCTCTGAGGGACTCTAGTGGACTCTTCCTTCCTCGCAGACACCTTTATTAAACCCACATGTTTGTACCATAGCGTCATGAGACAAACTTTCCTCTCCTTGCTATAGTTCTTGATCAACTATACTGTGAGGATTAAATAAGAGTAATTACTCTTTTCTCCTTAGCAGGAAAACTAATGGAAAACCTGCACCCCTCTTTATCTATAAGTTGAGACTATTATGAATTCTAGTCTATAGCTAAATAACAAGAAACCTTCTCTCTTGTATTAAATACTGTTGCAATGTGTAGCAAGGAAGAGATATAAAGCTGAGTTCAGCATATCCTTTGTGGGGACGGTGAGCTGGAGGGCGACGAGCCTCACACTGCTTCAAGAAACAGACGAGAGACGTGTGTCACAAGGGCGTTGCATCCTTATCGTTAATACCTTTAACGGCAAGTTGGCAGAGCCTTTCACACCGACGGCTGGAGTACCACAAGGCTCGTGCCTTAGCCCAATAGTAAGTAAGTAAGTAAGTTTATTCAGGTATACACAAATACATTTACATACATTATCATACATAGCAGCATATGTTTAGAGAACCTAGGATAACCCAAAAAAGTCAGACAGAGTGACTTATTTCCATTGGGGTCCTTTTTATACTTAATTTTTACATTGTAGGATATATATGTCATTATATTATAAAGGATATATGTATACTAGGAATAAGGTAAAAAGAGTTATTTACATATACATGTGTGTTAACTAAAAAAATAATAAATCATTCTCCTCCCTTTCTGTCACTACATTCATTAGGTACTTTTTGGTTCTCTTCTTGAACTGGCTCATGCTATGACTGGCTTTGACATGTGCAGGAAGTCTGTTCCATTCCTTTATTGCTGTACAATAAAAGGTGTTTGAAGCCTGGCCACTGACTGTGGGAACTACAAAGTTGTGCTCTCTCCCCCTAGTACTATGACTGCTTTGGTTCCCAGCCTTGACAAAATTGGCAGCAAGATATTCTGGACAATGTTTGTGAGCAATTTTATAAACTTGATTTAATTTAAGTTGTTTTACTCTGTCTTCAATATTCAGCATATCCAATTGTTGTAATTCATCCTGGCCTACATGTTCTCTTAAGCCCAGGTCCAGGATGAATCTTACCATTTTGTTCTGGGTGATTTGCAGTTTATCTTTCAGAAGCGCTAAACCACAAGGGTTATACAGTGCGGCAGAGTACCATGAAGAGCAAGCGTAGTCCATATGACATTGTATAAGGGCTAGACATAGGGTCCTGCGAGCCTCAGTAGGTAGACACTGTGCTTGTCTGTAGAGGAACTTCAGTCTGGCATTCGCTTTCTTTACTACACTGTTCCCTATCAGTTCTCCTGACATGCATGGGTCAAAATGGTACAAATGTTTATTTCTCTGTAAAGATTACAATGTGGGGTTTAAATATTATGAAATATTGGTTACAATGTGTGGTTTACATATTATTAAATACTAATTACAAAGAGGGCCACTATCATGCCTAACATGACTAGGCATTTCGGGCAGACTAATAACAATTCTAACTCTATATTGATACAGGTTATGGAGCATATTGATATTAAAGCTAGGTAACTGCATTACAGTTTGTAAATTTAGCAATGAGAATGGTTTTGTCTTGGCATGATACATAGTTTCTATTAAAGCTCCCATACTGGAGTATTTTAGGCAAACTTATGACTAGTTTAAGATTTATTAGGCAATAGCTATATTCTAAATTTTATGTTTACAGTCATTTGGGTGAGTGTAAGTGTAAGTTGGGGGGATCACAGATATCAAGAGTAAGTCTAGTTTGTTTTTTAATGTGTGCATGATACAAGGAAGAGAATAGGTGGTTTTCACGTAGTTAGCTGGACGTGGGGTGCGTCAGGGAGATAAGATGTTTTTTAACGGTAGTATTGAAAGTGATGGTTGTGTCTGCAGTTGTAGAGTTTTCAGGCAGGGAGTTCCAGATTTTAGGCCCTTTAATGTACATTGAATTTTTGTATAGGTTTAGCCGGACACGGGGAATGTCATAGAGATTTTTGTGCCTGGTGTTGTGTCTGTGGGTCCCTCAACCCGAGTTCAATGATATTATCATCACCCAATTTGCTGATGATGTTATCCATGTAGTACCATCCACCCCCGTAACGGGAAAATAAAAGTATGAGAGGGTAATAGAAAGAATGAATACGGAACTAAGAAGAATAGCAAACTGGGAGAATAAATGGAGAATCACGACCAACCCAAAGTCCTTATCAGCAGCATCGGATGTTTTACAGCAACCATAGAAGACAAGGGGGGTAGTTCCATCAGAGGTACACCTATTGCCATTAGAAACCCCAACAGGATCCTGGAATATGAGCTAGACAGATTAATCCACACCAGATCTCACATCACTAAAAAGATAAATTTAGCCAAAGCCTCAACAATCTATACAGGTTTAATCAAGCCCCTTCCCACATCCAAAACACTTGTACAAGATGATGATAAGACCTATGCTAGAATATCCCTGTGTTCCCATGTCATTAACAACTAAGACCAACATGGTACAGCTACAAAGAGTCTAGAATAGAGCACTGCGATTCATCACACCCACCAGGAGAGACAGAATCAGGATGGAAGATCTACACACCCAACAGGACATAGATTGTAATAATATTGGTAGAATAACCGACAATATGTTAAGTAAAAGGACACAATTGCAACTAATGTGACATTTTATTGTGGCAACGTTTCGCTCTCCAGGAGCTTTCTCAAGCCGTTACAAGCGATATATGGACACAGTTGGTATATATATACTGTCAAGGTGAGGTGAAAAAACTAGTGGTGTTAGAAGTAGTAGTGATATAAGTAGTATTAGTAGTAGTAGTAGTAGTAGAAGTAATGCAATAAGGTAGAACAATCAATATGCACATGAGTAAAAGGTGATAAAACAAATACTTGGGTAGTATAACAATAGGTTAGACAAATATTTCTGCTGGAGGTTGAAATATAGAAGGCCAGTAGGAGTGTTCCACATCTACGATGTGCTAAATTAGCAGGAGAGACTATGTGATGGTAGGGTTTACTGTTTTCAGGAGGATTCTTGCTAAGACTTCAGAGATGGTGAAGCTGCCTTTGTTTTGTTTAATTGTGTTAGAAACAGAGATAAGTGCTGATTCAAGGCACTTCGTCTACGGAAATTAGTTTCTTTGATTACTAGTCGGGCGTCTTTGAATTTCATGAGATGATTGTTGGAATTTCGGTGTTGTACGCAGGCGTTGTTCAGGTTATCGTTTCTGCATGCATTCATGTGTTCATTGATGCGTGTCTCGAGGTTTCTTGCTGTTTCTCCTACATAAATTCTGTCGCAGCCTCCACAGGGTATAGTGTAGACCCCTGCGTTGACTGGTTCATGGTGCTTGGATTTAGTCCTGGTTAGATCCTTAATAGAAGTACTGGAAGCGATGGCGACTCTAGTGTTAGCTTGTGCAAATACTTTAGAAATGTTGGATGCAACCTGGCTGTTGGGAAGAATTATAACTTTGTTTAGAGTGGTGTTGGTGCGTGGAGAATTAATGATCTGAAGAGCTCTTTTCTTGCAATCTTTGATGAAAAAGGAGGGAAAATGTAAATCAGTGAAGGTTTGGTGAATGTATGTACATTCCTCGTCAAGAAACTCAGGACTACAAGTTCGGTAAGCTCTTAGGAAGAATCCGATGATGATGCCTCTTTTGGTCTTAGTATCTTGACTGGAATAGAAGTGTGTGAGGTCATTTTTATTTGTAGGTTTCCGGTAAACTTGACAAGCTACCCTTTCTAGACGTCCTCATCCACAAAGTAGATAACAACCTAAGATTTCAAGTTTACCGGAAACCTACAAATATAAATGACTCACACACTTTATTCCAGTCAAGATACTAAGACCAAAAGAGGATCATCATCGGATTCTTCCTAAGAGCTTACCGAATTGTAGTCCTGAGTTTCTTGACGAGGAATGTACATACATTCACCAAACCTTCACTGATTTACATTTTCCTTCCTTTTTCATTAAAGATTGCAAGAAAAGAGCTCTTCAGATCATTAATTCTCCACGCACCAACACCACTCTAAACAAAGTTATAATTCTTCCCAACAGCCAGGTTGCATCCAACATTTCTAAAGTATTTGCACAAGCTAACACTAGAGTCGCCATCGCTTCCAGTACTTCTATAAAGGATCTAACCAGGACTAAATCCAAGCACCATGAACCAGTCAACGCAGGGGTCTACACTATACCCTGTGGAGGCTGCGACAGAATTTATGTAGGAGAAACAGCAAGAAACCTCGAGACACGCATCAATGAACACATGAATGCATGCAGAAACGATAACCTGAACAACGCCTGCGTACAACACCGAAATTCCAACAATCATCTCATGAAATTCAAAGACGCCCGACTAGTAATCAAAGAAACTAATTTCCGTAGACGAAAATGCCTTGAATCAGCACTTATCTCTGTTTCTAACACAATTAAACAAAACAAAGGCAGCTTCACCATCTCTGAAGTCTTAGCAAGAATCCTCCTGAAAACAGTAAACCCTACCATCACATAGTCTCTCCTGCTAATTTAGCACATCGTAGATGTGGAACACTCCTACTGGCCTTCTATATTTCAACCTCCAGCAGAAATATTTGTCTAACCTATTGTTATACTACCCAAGTATTTGTTTTATCACCTTTTACTCATGTGCATATTGATTGTTCTACCTTATTGTATTACTTCTACTACTACTACTACTACTAATACTACTTATATCACTACTACTTCTAACACCACTAGTTTTTTCACCTCACCTTGACAGTATATATATACCAACTGTGTCCATATATCGCTTGTAACGGCTTGAGAAAGCTCCTGGAGAGCGAAACGTTGCCACAATAAAATGTCACATTAGTTGCAATTGTGTCCTTTTACTTAACAGGACATAGATGCAATGAATGTAAGGCTTGATAAACTAAAGAGACAACTATACGCCATGCAAGAACTATATATACCAGACAGAGAAAACCCTCCCCAACTTGCAAATACCACCCACTACATCATCAACACACCTTCCTACAGAACCCAAAGAATGACCCTCCAACAGAGAGTGTGACGATTCATACACAAGGATAATTTCCAGAGACCAAAGATCCTGAGCGACCTCCCAGAAGATATAGATGAATGGGTAACACCAGAACCTTTTATGTCCAATAAGGACAACACCACCCCAATGTATGGAGACATCTCTTATAACTTATCAACTATTGCATCTCGCCATGTAACATCGGCAAACCTACTATGGCAGGACACCACCTCTGAAGAAGCTGAGCTGGCCAGTATCTCCAGGTAGCAATCGAAGTAGATCAATTGCCTTGCTATCGTCATTTCCAAATTACGTCCTGCAATCACAAAAATGGCAATTTCAAATAGTATATCCCTTGCCAACTCAGAGTCATGCAGTTATACATTCGTTATAACTGTGTGAAACTGATGGGTAAGTGTTATACCCCATTCAATGAAATTTATTTCATTAATGACACTACACATATACACATACATGTATTAAAATGCACCAAAGTGGTTGGGTCACTTACCTTTATTATCCCACTTAACCTCCCCCCACCCACCATTTTCCCATATATCCATCCTTCTTCCTTCCCCATCTTACCAAAGCTCTGGTCATACAAGTTCAAAGTGAGTTTAGGGAAGTACTGGTGACAAGTTCTAATATTCTCAGTGAAGTGTTTAGAAGTCACAGCTTTTTCGTATTGGCTGACAAACAACGAGATTCTGAGAGCCCAGCAAATCACATTATACTTTCACTAACGTTAATAATGACAAGCATATAAAAGACGCTATTTAAATTCTCTATAATTTCAACTATGATGTAAATGTTGCAAAAGTGTCTAATTCTTCAATTTCAAGTATACATTTACAGCTTTTATCCCAACAGCGCCCTGCTCAGAGAAGAGTATATGCAAGGAGCATGAAGGAAAGTGTAGAGAGCATTGCCTGGGAGAGGAGCGAGTTATGACTGACGGCTGCTTGACTGACAGGTGTAAATGTTGCATCCCTCCCTGTAGTCTCTCCTCAGAGTGCCACTACGCTGGTGGCTACTGTGTTGAGCACGAGCACCACTGCAAGTATGGCTTCTACATTTACGGCACCTGCAAGGGCAAAGACTGCAAGTGCTGTCGACCAAGTAAGTTGCTGTTTGTGCTTTCTGAGGTTCAAGGAGAATTACATATCAAAACTGCTCCAGAAAATGGGACTCATTGTCAATGTTAGACAGGCAAATAACATAGCATAAATTATTTAATATTCATCTCTGAAAAATCGCATTACTTTTATATACTTCTGTTTAGTAAAAAACTAAATATGTTTTTTTTTAGAAACGACCACAACATCGAGCACGACATTTTCAACGCCCACAGTAACCACGGGTACGACATTCACTACGACGACAACTGTAACTTTCACCACTACTACAACATTCACCACATCATTAACAACTACATCAACGACTACGACTTCAAGTGCTACGACAACAACCACAACTACAATATCTACCAGCACACCTACATCTACAACGTCAACTACAACCACATCAACTACAACCACATCAACTGTAACTACATCATCATCAAGTACATCAACATCTACTAGTACAACATCTACACCTACAAGTACAACTACATCTACAAGTACAACTACATCTACAAGTACAACTACATCTACAAGTACATCAACAAGTACAAGTACACCTACAAGTACAACTACATCTACAAGTACATCTACACCTACAAGTACAACTACATCTACAAGTACATCTACATCTACAAGTACAACTACATCTACAAGTACAACTACATCTACAAGTACATCTACACCTACAAGTACAACTACATCTACAAGTACATCTACATCTACAAGTACAAGCACAATTACATTTACAAGTACAAGCACAAGTACATCTACGGGTACGAGTACATCTACAAATACATCTACAAGTACAAGTACATCAACAAGCACAAGTACATCTACAAGTACAAGTACATCTACAAGTACAAGTACATCTACAAGTACAAGTACACCTACAAGTACAAGTACATCTACAAGTACAAGCACATCAACAAGCACAAGTATATCAACAACCACAACAACGACTACAACATCTACAAGTACATCTACAAGCACATCTACGAGTACATCAACAAGTACATCTACAAGTACGTCTACAACTACGTTTCTTTCAACGACTACATCTACAACCACTGCAACAACTACCACTACATCTACAACCACTGCAACAACTACCACAACTACAACGATCTTTGTCTTTTAACCTTAAGAATAAACACTGGGTTTTAATACAAGCAAACACAGGCTTGTATGATTGTTTTAATACAAACACGCCATTATGTGATGTTAATGCAAACAAACACGCCCCTTATGTGATCTTAATGCAAACAAACACGCCCCTTATGTGATCTTAATGCTAACAAACATGCCCCTTATGTGATCGTAATGCAAACAAACAAGCCCCTTATGTGATCTTAATGCAAACAAACAAGCCCCTTATGTGATCTTAATGCAAACAAACACGCCCCTTATATGATCGCTTTAATAAAATCAATCAAAACTAAGCTCTAAATTCACAAGGGTCATGCAGTTAATACAAGCAAACACAGCCCTCATATGATCATTTAAATACAAACAAGGCCCTTACATGATTGCTTTAATATAAACAAACACGGCCCTTATATGATCGCTTAAATACAAGTAAACACAATGCTCATATGATCGTTTTAATACAAGTAACACAGCGCTCATATGATCGTTTTAATACAAGCAAACAGAGCGCTAATATGATCGTTTTAATACAAGCAAACAGAGCGCTCATATGATCGTTTTAATACAAGCAACACAACTCTCATATGATCGTTTTAATACAAGCAAACACAACTCTCATATGATCGTTTTAATACAAGCAAACACAGCGCTCATATGATCGTTTTAATACAAGCAAACACAGCGCTCATATGATCGTTTTAATACAAGCAAACACAACTCTCATATGATCGTTTTAATACAAGCAAACACAGCGCTCATATGATCGTTTTAATACAAGCAAACAGAGCGCTAATATGATCGTTTTAATACAAGCAAACACAACTCTCATATGATCGTTTTAATACAAGCAAACACAGCGTTCATATGATCGTTTTAATACAAGTAAACAGAGCGCTAATATGATCGTTTTAATACAAGCAAACACAGCGTTCATATAATTGTTTTAATACAAGCAACACAGCGTTCATATGATCGTTTTAATACAAGCAAACACAGCGTTCATATGATCGTTTTAATACAAGCAAACACAGCGCTCACATGATCGTTTTAATACAAGCAAACACAGCGCTCATATGATCGTTTTAATACAAGCAACAGCGTTCATATGATCGTTTTAATACAAGCAACACAGCGTTCATATAATTGTTTTAATACAAGCAAACACAGCGTTCATATGATCGTTTTAATACAAGCAAACACAGCGTTCATATAATTGTTTTAATACAAGCAACACAGCGTTCATATGATCGTTTTAATACAAGCAAACACAGCGTTCATATAATTGTTTTAATACAAGCAAACACAGCGTTCATATGATCGTTTTAATACAAGCAAACACAGCGTTCATATAATTGTTTTAATACAAGCAAACACAGCGTTCATATGATCGTTTTAATACA
This sequence comes from Cherax destructor, assembly GCA_009830355.1. Taxonomy (NCBI): domain Eukaryota; kingdom Metazoa; phylum Arthropoda; class Malacostraca; order Decapoda; family Parastacidae; genus Cherax; species Cherax destructor. Next base: position 32,096 of record WNWK01012263.1, on the reverse strand, counting down.
AGCAAACACAGCGTTCATATAATTGTTTTAATACAAGCAAACACAGCGTTCATATAATTGTTTTAATACAAGCAAACACAGCGTTCATATAATTGTTTTAATACAAGCAAACACAGCGTTCATATAATTGTTTTAATACAAGCAAACACAGCGCTCATATGATCGTTTTAATACAAGCAAACACAGCGTTCATATAATTGTTTTAATACAAGCAAACACAGCACTCATATGATAGTTTTAATACAAGCAAACACAGCGCTCATATGATCGTTTTAATACAAGCAACAGCGTTCATATGATCGTTTTATTACAAGCAACACAGCGTTCATATGATCGTTTTAATACAAGCAACACAGCGTTCATATGATCGTTTTATTACAAGCAACACAGCGTTCATATGATCGTTTTAATACAAGCAACACAGCGCTCATATGATCGTTTTAATACAAGCAACACAGCGCTCACATGATCGTTTTATTACAAGCAACACAGCGCTCACATGATCGTTTTATTACAAGCAACACAGCGCTCACATGATCGTTTTATTACAAGCAACACAGCGCTCACATGATCGTTTTATTACAAGCAACACAGCGCTCACATGATCGTTTTATTACAAGCATCTAAAGCCTATATCTTCTACTATTAAATCAACAGCAAGTCAGATCGTGTTTTACGGTTAATACTTTAAAATGAAGGACTATTACACCTTCCTTTCTTTTACTAATATAAAAAAAGAAGCATAGCGCTTGCACTCTAAAAGAGAAGTAGGTGTTGTAGTTCAGAGAGTCATGAGCTCACTTCTGGCAAGAAAGCAACTAGGTGAGTGATGGTGAATGTGTTTCCTCTTTTTAAGGGAAGGTAAAAGCTGTTAACATAGTGTATGCAAATTGAGGGATTTTTAGTTTTGAAGTGAACTTCAAAACTAAAAATCCTCATATCGATAAATCTTTAAAGGACGTTTAGGTGTGTCCTTCAAGGGCAGGCGACCTGATAATGGTCAGGAAAGGAGCGAAATGTCGTCCGAAGATTTATCTCGTATTTGCGGATTATTGTTTTGGGTTATGATTACGTCAAGTTTGAGATTTATGTCAACTGGGATTAGTTTGTATAATTTAAGAGCGGTTGTTGAAATGAATATCAAACAAGTATTGTACCTTCACATTTCTTTTAATTAAAAGCACCATAGCATCTCAAGTGGAAGCCTTTTAATTGAACCTGTGTGGATAAACTAGTCTCCTCTGATGCCATACAATGGACTCATAAGCGAATAAAGGAAGATTATATTAAATCCCACCCAAATGACATTATTCTACCATTAGTCACACAGACCAAGAATATTATTATTTTATTATTATTATTCACACCAACGTAGGTGTCAGAACTATAAGGCAGTAAATTTCCCGTTTTTGCATTTATATGCAACTTTATTTCTCTCATCTATTTTGTGATTTACCTCATGTTTCATCGACGACTCTTTTTGACACATCATTGCCATGTACCTAAATACATTAATTTCCGCCATTCTCCTTAGAAAACTCTGATTTTCTTATTCCCTATTCTTCTTATTACACTAATCACCTTGATTTCTGCTATGCTTGCTTTCAACGTCTCTCACTTTTTCTGTTTTAATACTTCCTGCTGAACTCCATCAGCGCCTACATCTTTTCTGCTCAATATCTAGCAGTAGTGTTGTCTGTAGACATCCGTGACAATTCGCACATTATATCAGACTCAACGTCCTTTAAGCTTGCATTTTATAACTTCTTTTATAAACACATTAAACTACCACCGTGGCATTCCACAATTTCATCTATAAAAGTATTAAACAACCAATTTACATCCCACAACTTCCTCTATAAACAACTATGTTGATATCCCACAACTTCCTCTATAAACAAATTAAACAACATCCCACAACTTCCTCTATAAACACATTAAACAATTATAGTAACATCCAAAACTTCCTCTATAAACACATTTAAAAACTATAGTGACATCCCACAACTTCCTCTATAAACACATAAACAACTACAGTGACATCCCACAACTTCCTCTATAAACACATAAACAACTACAGTGACATCCCACAACTTCCTCTATAAACACATAAACAACTACAGTGACATCCCACAACTTCCTCTATAAACACATAAACAACTACAGTGACATCCCACAACTTCCTCTATAAACACATAAACAACTACAGTGACATCCCACAACTTCCTCTATAAACACATAAACAACTACAGTGACATCCCACAACTTCCTCTATAAACACATAAACAACTACAGTGACATCCCACAACTTCCTCTTATAAACACATTAAATTTTCAAAATTGTCCTACATACCATGACCTCTTTTCTTCATAAATTTCATAGTTTTCGATTTAAAATCTGATCCCTATATCTGTGAAATTAGATAACCTGCCTCCTATCCACTTCTTCGTACATATATCTTTTCTAAAGGCATAAAAATTGGTTGTATAGTTAATAGGATTTAAAGCCTATCAACTTGACGAGAGTCGCTAAGGTTCATGGTAATATTTTCATTACCAGACAAGGAAACTTGAATTCCTAAAACAGGGATTTAAGTAAACTATCAACATATACGTATATTCGCTGAGAGAAATACATTCCTCAGTGTATATATCTTGTGTCGTAAAGGCAACAAATTGTTCTTTATCTTCATCTATGTACCAAACACTCCTCATATGCTGTAATGTAAACAGTATAGTTCCACATCCTCTTCTGTCTTTCCCATCACTTTTCAACTCGACTCTGCCTTTAATGTATCAAGTGATCTGCTTTTTACTTTAGTAACCTTCAAGATACAGAAGCCGGTCTTTTTTTTTAATTTCGTACAGTAGTCGTGTGTGGGACAAAGTCACATGCAGCTTGGCAGTTTCTTTTCTTGCTTGATCTCCGTCATCCTATAATAAAATTATTTTAGTTCGGCGAAATGTAATTTCTTAACCAGTGCCACAGTATCCTACGAAGTGGCTGTTTTTTCTGTGATGTATAATTATTACTCGTAGTATTTAGTGCATCACCTACTGTGAATGTCTCGTGCATTGGCCTACTTTATTTGTTTTGTCCGGTTTATCTCCAGTTAAATCATTTCGACCAACCAACCAATCCTTCCCATTGTTAGATCCATCTTACTAGAAGTTGAATAGTTTCGACGAGGGTGTAGCAGAGAGTAAGTTATTTTGATGGCCGCAATGCCTTGTAACTTCTCACAATGTGCCTAACCTTGCCTAGGCTAACCTATTTCTTCAGGTATGCACACTCCTTTGAAAGCCAAAAATTAAGTGAATAAGAGACGAACTCCTCAAATCAGTATTTCTGGAAGGCACTAATTGGTCAAAACCTCCCTCCGATATGCCGAGACAGTGGTGCTGCCAGTTTCTGGGAGACCAAACACCCATAAATACAAGGGCCTTGAAGCATGCTACAGCTTCGTTCCCATAAGATCGGAGATCCTTGGATCATGAGTAAAGTGCGCACTAAAGTTCTTGAAAGAATTAGGTAGCAAACTTCTCAGGGAAACCAAGGACCCCAGAGCGATCAGCTTTCTTTTCCTGGGAGTCAATATTGCGCACACGGTCCACCTCCGAGGAGATGTAACAAGTGTTCGATATATAGGTTTTATGCTATACATATTATTCTTATATAAAATGAATAGTGTAATGATAAACAAAGAAGTGAGGGAACGCATTTTGTAAGTGCGAGCTGAGTGTAGCAGCGAGGCTACAGCGTCTGAGGGACGCTGTAGCCTCCTTGGAACTTTGTTGAATTCTTACAAGTTTCAAGGATATTTTAAGGCAATATGTATTCGATATTAGGAAATATTTCAAAGCTGAAAGTGCAATACTTTCAGCGTCACTTAATATATAATATCCTGAACGATTAATAAAAATAGCTAACAACAGGAATAATTAACAAAAATAAAATAAACTGGTATATTACGGTGACTTGTTTCACCATACGTAAGTTATTAAATAATCTTAAAGCAATCACTTCAGCACATATGTAGGCGACACAATAGTGGGTTCCTATGTTAATTTAGATGAAGAATGTTTTAAAACAGAGGTTTGTTCCAGCCTCAATCCAAGCTACAAGAAATGAACCAGTTAATTCTTTCTAACATTTAGACCGATTTCTTTGAACTAGTGAATGAACGCCATTCCCATAGGACTGCAATGATAAAATACTGAACTGTGCCGAGAATCTCTTTAATTTTCCCTTCAGGTATGTTTATACTCTTCGAGAAACAGTGAGTCCCGATTTAGCACTGGAGCTAGGAAAAATCTAATATATATATATATATATATATATATATATATATATATATATATATATATATATATATATATATATATATATATATATATATATATATATATGAGAATCCATAAGTTAGCAAAGACAGGATGATGTATATTTCGATTTTGGGCTACATGTGGGAATGCTTCTATCGATAAATGATAAATGTTTATTATATATATATATATATATATATATATATATATATATATATATATATATATATATATATATATATATTTTGTATGTGTGTGTGTGTGTACTCACCTAGTTGTGGTTGCAGGGGTCGAGTCATAGCTCCTGGCCCCGCCTCTTCCCTGGCCGCTACTGGGTCACGCTCCTTGCTCCATGAGCTTTATCATACCTCTCCTTAAAGCTATGTATGGAACCTGCCTCCACTACATCGCTTGTACTCACCTAGTTGTACTCACCTAGTTGTGGTTGCAGGGGTTGAGTCATAGCTCCTGGCCCCGCCTCTTCACTGGCCGCTACTGGGTCACGCTCCCTGCTCCATGAGCTTTATCATACCTCTCCTTAAAGCTGTACTCTCCTTAAAGCTATGTGTGTGTGTGTGTGAAAACGTTTCATTATATCCGAATTTACAACTGAAATTCTTTTAGACAACATATATAGGGAGTGGCATAAGTCGCGTTACCTTCTTTACAATGTAAAATATGGGGGTTGGGGTTGGCTAACACTTCACAGAATCACATTGTTTAACAAGCTAGGCAATATATTACAGCGCCCAGCATCTTAAAATACTATAATGGTTGCGAAATCAGTGTAGCCGAATATAAATCTCATTCTCAGTCAAGCTATTTATGTCATACCTTTTATATACAGTTGCTTCATGTGCTAAACCCTCAGAATTATGTGTGAGACCGGCACTCCAGACGGGTCTTTATCGACGCCCTCAGAATTATGTGTGAGACCGGCACTCCAGACGGGGTCTTTATCGACGCGTACAGATACAACAAATAGTGTTTTAAAACAGGGGCTCCCAACCTGGGGCCCGTGGCCTGGTGGCAAAAGCTCTCGCTTCACATGTTGAATGTCCGGGTTCGATTCCCGGCGAGGGTAGAAACATAGGGCGTGTTTCCTTACACCGGTTGTCTATATTCACGCATCAGTAATAATGGGTACCTGGGTGCTAGCCGACTGGTGTGGGTCGCATCCTGGGACAAAATTGGCCTAATTTGCCCGAAATGTTCTGCATAACAAGGGGCTGTCTATGTAGTAATATGATATCATTGATGTAAGCTAAGACTGTAAACCTTGTACTTGTAGAAATTTAGATATTATATTATTATATTCTATGAAATGGATGCGAACCTCGGATGAAAATATGAATTCTTGTTTATGTAAGTTCCACACTTCACAGTATCAGCAATTATAAAATATTATTGTTATTATTCATAAAATAATTAGAAAAATACAAAATGCGGCCCTCTTTTAAATTTAGCTTTTCAAATTGGCCCTTTTATACTAAAAGACTGGGGACTACTGTAATATAAAACAAACCGTCAGAAAACACTGAATATATACTAGGAACACTCAATGACTTGGTTACACCGTCAGAAAACACTCAATATATACTAGGAACACTCAATGACTTGGTTACACCGTCAGAAAACACTCAATATATACTAGGAACACTCAATGACTTGGTTACACCGTCAGAAAACACTCAATATATACTAGGAACACTCAATGACTTGGTTATACCGTCAGAAAACACTCAATATATACTAGGAACACTCAATGACTTGGTTATACCTTCAGAAAACACTCAATATATACTAGGAACACTCAATGACTTGGCTACACCGTCAGAATCTAACTATAACCTAAAGGCGTTGTTGCCCATCTACTCTGAATGACCAACTAATTCTGCCAAATGCTAGGTAATACTTGCCATGGTTCCATGTGATAAGCTCGAAAACAAATAGGCTTTCAGATAGACGGAGTCAACAATTTTTAACGTATTAATTGGGTGCGAAAAACAAGAGATGAGCCACAATATGCTTATTGTGGCGCAATTAATAATTATTAGTTATAATCGCTCCTAGGCAGCTATTATTCCTGTATTGTTATTATTAAAAAAAATATTCACACGAATATAAATTAACTAATTTTATGTATCAAAACTTCGTGATTTTAAATATCAGTGAAAATATCACAATGGCTCAATATTACACAATGCTTATTATCCTAAGATTTTTTTTTTTTAGAATATTAAATATTAGTGAAGATTAGTTAACTTATGATTCAGCCAGAACATAATCTGGTAAGTTAATGAATCCATTAATATAATTACTGTTGTCTCTCTGGCCAGTAAAATCCCCTCCATGACTCCACTGTGTTTCCTGAGGCTGGTCTTAGTCACATGACCCACAGCTGGAACTTTTGGTCATCTGACCGAGGCCTTCCACTGGCTTACCCCTTTAAAAATTGAGTTAATAACAGTTAATAACGTAGAAAGCGGACGTACAAATAACTAACAATTTGTAGAATAGTTATCACTGTGATATATAACAAGATCTGATAGCAAAAACTCCCACCAGGATCAGAAAAATAACAGGATGAACTACCTTCTGCTTCCCGTATAACCTATGATCGTTCGATGCTAGCGCACTCAGCTCACACACTGAGGTCCGGAGTTCGATCCCGGATACGGGTGGAAACATTAGGGCGTGTTTCCTTCAGACACCTGCTGTCCCTACTCACCTAGCAGGAAAATAGGTACCTGGGTGTTAGTGGACTGGTGTGGGTCGCATCCTGGGACAAAACTGACCTAATTTGCGGGAAATGCTCAGCATAACAAGTGGCTTTCTATATAGTAGTATGTCATTGATGTCAGCTAGGACTGTATACCTTGTACATGTAGAAATAAAGATTATTAGTATTATTATGATGATATACTTTTTCTGAAATATTCCGCATAATGAGTGACCTACCATGATGTACTGTGACCTACCACTATGATGTACTGTGACCTACCATGTTATACTGCTGACCTACCATGTTGTACTGCTGACCTACTATGATGTACTGCTGACCTACCATGTACTGCTGACCTACCATGATGTACTGCTGACCTACCATGTTATATTATTGACCTACCATATTGTACTGCTGACCTACCATGATGTACTGCTGACCTACCATGATGTACTGCTGACAAACCATGATGTACTGTGACCTACCATGATGTACTGCTGACCTACCATGATTTATTGACCTACCATGATGTACTGCTGACCTACCATGATGTACTGCTGACCTACCATGATGTACTGCTAACCTACCATGATGTTTTGCTGACCTACCATGATGTACTGCTAACCTACCATGTTATATTATTGACCTACCATGATGTATTCCTGACCTACCATGATGTACTGCTGACGTACCATGATGTACTGCTGACCTACCATGATGTACTGCTGACCTACCATGATGTACTGCTGACCTACCATGATGTTCTGCTGATCTACCATGATGTATTGCTGACCTACCATGATGTACTGCTGACGTACCATGATGTACTGCTGACCTACCATGATGTACTGATGACCTATCATGATGTACTGCTGACCTACCACGATGTACTACTGACCTACCATGATGTACTGCTGACCTACCATGTTGTACTGTGACCTACCATGTTGTACTGTGACCTACCATGTTGTACTGCTGAACTACCATGATGTACTGCTGACGTACCATGATGTACTGCTGACCTACCATGATGTACTGCTGACCTACCATGTTATATTATTGACCTACCATGATGTACTGCTGGTCTACCATGATGTACTGCTGACAAACCATGATGTACTGCTAACCTACCATGATGTTCTGCTGACCTACCATGATGTACTGCTGACCTACCATGATGTTCTGCTGATCTGCCATGATGTATTGCTGACCTACCATGATGTACTGCTGACGTATCATGATGTACTGCTGACCTACCATGATGTACTGCTGACGTACCATGATGTACTGCTGACCTACTATGATGTATTGCTGACCTACTATGATGTACTGCTGACCTACCATGATGTACTACTGACCTACCATGATGTACTGCTGACCTACCATGATGTACTTCTGACCTACCATGATGTACTGCTGACCTACCATGTTACATTATTGACCTACCATGTTACATTATTGACCTACCATGTTACATTATTGACCTACCATGATGTACTGCTGACCTACCATGTTACATTATTGACCTACCATGTTACATTATTGACCTACCATGTTACATTATTGACCTATCATGATGTACTGCTGACCTATCATGATGTACTGTTGACCTACCATGATGTACTGTTGACCTACCATGATGTACTGACCTACCATGATGTACTGCTGACCTACCATGATGTACTGCTGACCTACCATGATGTACTGCTGACCTACCATGATGTACTGCTGACCTACCATGATGTACTGCTGACCTACCATGATGTACTGCTGACCTACCATGATGTACTACTGACCTACCATGATGTACTGCTGACCTACCATGATGTACTGCTGACCTACCATGATGTACTGTTGACCTACCATGATGTACTGTTGACCTACCATGATGTACTGCTGACCTACCATGTTACATTATTGACCTACCATGTTACATTATTGACCTACCATGTTACATTATTGACCTACCATGATGTACTGCTGACCTACCATGATGTACTCTTGACCTACCATGATGTACTGCTGACCTCTGCTATACTACTTATCTATCATGTTGTACTGATCACCTACCATGTTGCATTACTCACCATCCTCACATATTATGAAGTATGTACCATATTTTCCGGCATATAAGGCGCGGGTTTTTCCCAGTCTTGGACAATCATCCTGCGCCTTATATGGTCAAGATCAAGGGTAGACTTTGAGTTACGTTGTAGTTGTTGTTTACAAACGTTACGTTACAGCTGCTTGCAAACATCGTCTTATGTTTTATAGTCTCGTGCGTCTTATATGCCGGAAAGTACAGTATATGCTGTAGCAAGACTTTTTCCATGTACAGAATTCCAAAATACACAACAAAATATAAAACGAACGCGCTATCATTTTATCACCCTACAAAATATACTATATGTTTGACTTGCTTACGGCAACACAGCTGCAAATTTGCATCAGTATATATATTACAGGTTTGTGACAGAGCTGCTTCCTTTTTTCCTTCCACCTCCCTCTCTCCCTTCAAGGCAGTGCTTCTTCCACCTCCCTCTCTCCCTTCAAGGCAGTGCTTCTTCCACCTCCCTCTCTCCCTTCAAGGCAGTGCTTCTTCCACCTCCCTCTCTCCCTTCAAGGCAGTGCTTCTCAACCTTTCTCTCTCCCTTCAAGGCAGTGCTTCTCAACCTTTTCTTTTCCCCCATTCACCTTTTTCACCATAAGTCAGAATGTCATTACTCCCCTCCCCCCCTTTGACACTCATGATAGGCTCCAAATTCTGTTAATAAAAAACAAGAATAAGTCAGATAAAAAGTGAAATATTTGTCTTTATGTTTAATTTAATCTGTGACATTCAATAAACTTCACTGAATGTCACAGATTAAATTAAAAACAAACTACAATTCTACAGACTGTACATAATCTACAGGACATCACACTTTGTTGAATAGTGGTCTTAATTCCCCTTTGAAACACCCTAAAATTCCCTCAAGGGGGAATTCCCCCCTGGTTGAGAACCCCTGCTTTTAGGGAGAGGGTGGTCAAAAATGCTATATTTATTTACGTTAGCCAAGATGAGATGGTGAGATGCAGGGAGACTCCTGGTCCTGAGGCAGACTTGTTACTCAGCTCCAGGTACAGCACATGTATACATCCAGACACAGCACATGTATACATCCAGACACAGCACATGTATACATCCAGACACAGCACATGTATACATCCAGACACAGCACATGTATACATCCAGACACAACACATGTATACATCCAGACACAGCACATGTATACATCCAGACACAGCACATGTATACATCCAGACAGCACATGTATACATCCAGACACAGCACATGTATACATCCAGACACAGCACATGTATACATCCAGACACAGCACATGTATACATCCAGACACAGCACATGCATACATCCAGACACAGCGTAGGGGAGACACTGTTCACTGTGTAATGAAAGTCATGAGTTTATCCCATTTGCTTGTAGTGACGTTCAATATGGTTGACTAAAGCAATGGAAGTCTTATGACCAAAATATCAACAGGACCCATCGCTGCCAGCCCCAGTTCGAGTTTCATGCTTATGCAGAATAAAATTGTTGCAGTCGTGCTTTTAAAACTTATGACATGTGTTATCCACGGTCTTGTGACTTATTCTCTGTGTTTTTTGTGGTTTATTAACAGAAATTTACGATTATATCTAGTTAATATTCTATTTATAAGTATGTTGTGCTATTATACACTTTTTTATGTAAATCTTGATACATTTAGAAGATATGCATTGGCCTCTTATTACAAACTATTACATTTGTAAGTTTAATGTTTTACAGCTTCTAAACCTAGTCACATCAGTTTCCAATTTTTGCAAAGTTGAAAATTTAGAAATAAAAATATAGGAATTTTTGTTATTTAATTAATATTTTTTTCCACTCATAAAAAAGCCTACTGCCAAGCTGTAGTACCTGAAAGTTATTTATCCCTTTAAAATGGCTGAATTTTTCTCTGACTCGCAAATCAAAGCGTAAAAGTATAATGAAAATCTGCTCCAGACCCAACTGGATGGAGTCCAGGAAATGTAAACTACAATATGTTATAACAAAACCCATTAGCGTAAGTCTAGTATAAAAACAAATTAGCAAATCAAAACCTGAGGAAAACAATGTACAAAGAAGCAGCAGAAATAAGGCGAGGCTATCCACAATAGAAATTGGTAACTTCAATTTAATCACAAACAAAAGATACAAAATAACGTGTCGGAATGTTTCATGTTAATGGCCTCTATGCCTTTGTAGTGAGACAAATATATGAAGTGCCACAAAAAAAGAAATTCTTGCGAAAGTAAGTAGGCTGGCATTAATCTTATGCTGTCATCTATCTCCCCTCACCCACCCCAAAAACCTCCATGCTCCAGGTGCGTCGTAAAACAGGTGTTCAACACACATATATGTATATATATATATATATAAGGTAGGTAAGGCTGAAGCAGAGGTGTAGACAGGTCTGTCCACCCGAGAGCGCCAGACAACCAGCAGGAGTTGAGGACATTCAAGAGTACACATCGTGGCTCCTACCCGACAACATGAAGCTGTTGTTTTTGGTGGTGTTTTTAACAATTGGTGTCGTCCAGGCAAAGGTACAAGTACGTTATGTGTGCAATAACTAAGTTGTGCTAGTGCGGGCCAACATATCTCTCCTCACACCACACTCATAAAAAATTTCGCCATATACTGGTTTCTTTCCTTCTCTTTCAGTTTGTGGTTCATTTTTTTGTTGTACTGAATCAAATGCCTTACAGTAGCCTAAGAAAAAGCAGTGGACCGAACCTCCGTTCTCTTGCTTAATTTCTGTTATTTTGTTATAGAATCCCCGTGTGGTTTTTTGCGCTTGATTTTCCTTGCTATTTTTGTCCCCTGCTATTTTACTCTCTGTTTTGGTCTCTACAGTTTCTTGTAAACTACGAGGTCTCTCTGATTTCCCATATCTGTTTCTCTTGGTTAATATTAATCTTCTTGTGGCCTCCTAGTATATTCTTTTAAGTTTCCTCATCATAATATGGACCCACTTTCCCTCCATTTCTCTTCCCCATTATACCCCATTTAGGAAGCTTAGTCTCTTTCCTGTAGAATAATTTTCCATTGCTCCATATTTCTTCTCTTCCTATTTCTACAGCATACCCAAAACAACAGGGCAAAGTAATTTTTTTATGTTCACAGTTAATTTCTTCTACATCTGATTCACAAGAACTAAAGACAACAAATAATTTTGGTGGTTCATCGTCCGTTCATATCCTTGTTATCTCCTTTACGTGTTTTGTCAGGAATTCTCCCACTGCAGTGTCGATATTTCTTCCCACATTTCCATTTCCAGTCCTCCATGTGGGTCCCTGTGTTCCCAGTCTATCTACTTTTGATTGGAATCTTCTAATAATTTCACCTGCGCCCTTCTTGCTTTCAGAGCAGCTTTCACTAAAAGGTCTCTTGTGGCCTTGGAGGTGTCTGTGTGTGTGTGTGTTACCTTACTGATTGTCAATGGCACTTGTCGACAGACACTTGGCTTGTGTGTGTCTTTATGTTTATACTCACCTATTTGTGGTTGCAGGAGTCGAGTCACAGCTCGTGGTCCCTCCTCTTCGCTGATCCTTAGTGTGTGTGTGTCGTGTCAAGGTCGAAAAGCCTAAAAAATTTCAATTTAATTTTTTTTTATCTCTGCTTGCTCAGATCTAAGACGCTCACACCTTCCTGCTGGATACTGAAGCTCATCTTTCTCAAAACCTCCTGGAATGTCTCCTACACCTTCCATCAGCCTCAGAATTATACACTCTTTTGGTCAATCCATCTTGCTCCTTCCTTATTTAAAAAATCCCCTTTTCAACTATCTAAATTATTCCTTTCATTCCTCTACTCCGTTTTTCCCCCCACGTCATATTCTTTGGATGATGTACACACCAACAGTGACCAGCACCGCCTCTAGCCTCCTCCTAGCACCATAAAAGGAGCCACTGATTACAACCATATAAAAAGAGTTGGCACCACCACAATTCCGCAGTCCTCCTTCTTTCTTTCATTGACAAGCTTCTCATTTTCCACACACCCCTCAACTACTTTCTCCCTCTTTTCTGTTATATGATTCACCTTCTCACTCATAGACTCGTCTGCTAACGCATTCACTCCTAAATATATAAATTATTATTGTATTCAAAGATTATTTTTTAATAAAATTCCCAAATACGTAATTACATCTAAGTCCTCAATAATACTAATTCAGAATCTACCATCAAGTCTGATATTGTGATGTAAATGGTTTAAAAAAACCATAGAATGGGGTTTACGACACAAACGGTTGGGTTTAGTCCTGACTCTTTCTCTTCGACTGCAGTTCTTCCTCTCACCGGCTATTCTTCGTCTGACCCCACTTCCCCCTCGCCCCTGGTGGGTCCTTACCTGTGAGTCCTTGAACTGAACTGAACATCTTATAGAGAACTGTTTAAAAAAACAACAAGTTGATGAATGAGACACTTGTGCAACATTTGGGAATGTTCACTGAGGAAACGTTTCGCCAGCCAGTGACTTCTTCACGTCCAACGTTCTTCATTGTACTGGACTGAAGAAGTGCTGGAGAAACGTTTCCTCAATAAAGATTCCCAAATGTTGCACAAATGTCTCATTCTTCACTTTGATATTTCCTATGTTCAATTTCAATTTCCTTCTTTGTTACACACCTTTTCCCGGACTTCTCCAACCTTTGCAATTTCTCTCTTGAATCTTCTAAAATCAGCCAAGAATAACTGTGATAACCTCCACTTTATATAAATTTCGTATAATTTAATCCTTCAACTTTTCCTAACATTCTAGAATTCACCTCTTTTATGATCCCTTCTATAAACCCAGACACAACCGCACTGATATAACACGTCTCTATAAAAGGTCCGGTTTATTGATATGTACGCCCCCCCCCTCTCTCCTCTTTACTATAGACTGAACCTCCCCATAAAGACTCTTTACAGCTGTAAACAACCTAACACCTATTCTATACGTTTGGAACACCTCTTAATATACTTCTTTCTTATCCACCCGCACCTCACATCCTCCTCCTCTTTATTTCCTCGTCATTAGAACTCTCCCATCCCTTTTAAAAAAAAAAAATCATTCATTGGTAAGACATCAAGTTTTTTGCATCATGGTATTTCACATACAGTTTTTTTTTCCTTAACTTCCCCTACATTCTTACTACATTCAGTGACAGTCAAACAACAAAGCATCAATGTTTTTTCCACTGATTTTTGGTATTTTAGTCCCCATCGACGTGCTTGTATATGAGGAAAGAATTCTAACCTCACTTTCCTAGGAAAATTGGAAAAAAAATATTACAGGAATAAAATCTATTAAGAATTACACCCGAAAGCATAAATAGGTATATCGTGAATGTTATTAAATTTTATATAATGTAATTTTTACCTTGCTCCTTTGTTTAAGGATTATTAAGTTTCAGATTTAGGCTTGCCCAAAAGCGTATGGTTAAAACGGGTTTTGAAAAATTATGTATTGGAATTTTTTCAAAATTTGCCCTCTTTCTAATGCAGAAACGTTGTAAATAAAGAAAACGTTTACTCAGCAGAAAATGTTAATCTTGTATTGAAATTTGATGAGCGAAAAAGTTTGTTCCACAGCGAGGAAGTCGTATCCTTGTATTTACTCACCCACACAGTCCTCATACTCAATCATACTACTCATCCGTACGTGTACTCAGTTAGTGTACCCTAATACTTATATTATCTCTTGAAACAGAGTGACGATGGCAGTGCCTGTGAGTCAGCTGGAGGCGAGTGCCACAAGGAAGGTGTCAGCAAGTGTGTCAAAGTCTTGAGTGATTACAACTGTGATCACAAAACTGTCTGCTGCCTCACAGGTAAGGTGACAACAAGCACGATGTCTCCCTCAGTTACAACCAAGTACACCAACCATTACATCACTGAATATATACTTCACACAACAAATATATAGTTCACACAACAAATATATAGTTCACACAACAAATATATAGTTCACACAACAAATATATAGTTCACACAACAAATATATAGTTCACACAACAAATATATAGTTCACATACAACAAATATGATTTCCGATAATACAGAAAACTTCCTTATGAGAAATATATACGCTGTTTTACTATGTTTCCTATTATCTAGATTAATAATATCCTTGATTCGTTATTGACCAAGTGAATTAAAGACTAATGACCATCATTATATAGGCTACAAACTTAACTGGTAAATGGTCTGGAGAACCGCAGATAATACACTGGCAATGTCTGTTGTCTAGATTCAGTAGAAATATCAATCAATGGCCATGACAGACACTGTTTTACGGTATTCCCTATTATCCAGATTAAGAGTAACCTTGATAAGTTATTAACCCAGTGGATTAAAGCCTTAATTACCCTCGCTATATACAGTATATGCCATAAACTTAATTGGCAGATGATATGGAGAACCGCAGTTAATACACCAGCAAGATCTGGTGCTAAACGATTCAGCAGAAATAACAAACCACTTCTAGAAAAAATGAATACAAATTTCGATTTCTAGAAACGCAAAAAAAAAAATCATATGGGTATATTTTGTTTTAAATAAATTATGACCCTAAAACAATGTATTTTGTTTTTCATGCAAGGTATAATTACTGCAGCTGACCTTCAGTGTTGTTTTTCTCTTCAGATAAGAAGAGGAAACTAACCAGTAAAGACGATAAGCAGAATAAGCCAAACAGGAATAAGAGGAAGGAGCGAAACAAGAGCAGAAAGGCAGTCAGAAAACAAAAAGACAACTCCAAGAAAACTCTCAAGAAGAAACAGAGAAAAGCTTTAGTATCGAAGACACGGAGAGACAAATCAGAGAAAATTCCAAAGAAGCAAATAAAATTGAAGACAACTGTTAGAGAAGAGGAAGGTAAACAGAAGAAAATTCCCCCAAAACAAAGGAAACATAAGAAAATATCGAAAAGCAAACAAGACAAACGAAAGAAAATAGCAAACAAAAAAGAGCTCAAGAAAATTACCGGAACAGATAAACAATGGAAACAGCCAAAACAAATTGCACGAAAACATAAGAAAATAAACAAAAACAAAGGAAATAACCCCAAGAAAACTCTAGGGAAAAGACAAGGAACGCTTAGGGGAAAAAAAGATAAAATTAAGGAAAATAAATCAAAGAAACAACGCAAGTTTAGAAAAAATTTCCCGGAGGAAAAATATATAGAAGAAAACTATAATTCAAGAAAAGGTTTTCAGAAAAAAGAAGAAAATTCTAAGAAAAACTTTGGTAGGAAGAAAATGGGCAACCCCAGGAAAAGACTTGTAAAGAAAGTGGATAGGAAAGTGAAAGGTCTTAGGAAGAAAAATTACAAGAAAAAACAAAACAAAGCCAAGAAAATCCTCAAGAAGAATAAACACAAGAAAAAACCAAGAAAATCAGGATACAACACAAACTCTGGAGAGAACCATCAAGGTAAGATAACAGAACCATCGGAGGCTGTGATAACTACTACCATCAAGGTAAGATAACTGAACCATCAGTTGCTACTACCATCAAGGTAAGATAACTGAACCATCAGTGGCTACTACCATCAAGGTAAGAGTACACTGAACCATCAAGGTAAGAGTACACTGAACCATCAAGGTAAGAGTACACTGAACCATCAAGGTAAGAGTACACTGAACCATCAAGGTAAGAGTACACTGAACCATCAAGGTAAGAGTACACTGAACCATCAAGGTAAGAGTACACTGAACCATCAAGGTAAGAGTACACTGAACCATCAAGGTAAGAGTACACTGAACCATCAAGGTAAGAGTACACTGAACCATCAAGGTAAGAGTACACTGAACCATCAAGGTAAGAGTACACTGAACCATCAAGGTAAGAGTACACTGAACCATCAAGGTAAGAGTACACTGAACCATCAAGGTAAGAGTACACTGAACCATCAAGGTAAGAGTACACTGAACCATCAAGGTAAGAGTACACTGAACCATCAAGGTAAGAGTACACTGAACCATCAAGGTAAGAGTACAATGAACCATCAAGGTAAGAGTACACTGAACCAACAAGGTAAGAGTACACTGAATCATCAAGGTAAGAGTACACTGAATCATCAAGGTAAGAGTACACTGAACCATCAAGGTAAGAGTACACTGAACCATCAAGGTAAGAGTACACTGAACCATCAAGGTAAGAGTACACTGAACCATCAAGGTAAGAGTACAATGAACCATCAAGGTAAGAGTACACTGAACCAACAAGGTAAGAGTACACTGAATCATCAAGGTAAGAGTACACTGAATCATCAAGGTAAGAGTACACTGAGCCATCAAGGTAAGAGTACACTGTTATACTGGGAGTGTCTGGGAGAGGTTAAAATGCAAGTATCAAGTAAGGAAAGTAACACTGTCACATATGTATCTTATTTTATGTATATGTAATAATGCAGATCAATAAAATAGTAATGCAATATTATGCAATATAATGCTGAATATATTTAGTGAACAAAAAATAAATATACTTAATTATATATCTTTTAGTCTTTAATATTGTTGTTATTATTTATAGTGAAATGCAAAGCTAATAAATATTGCAAGAAAGCAAAAGGTGTTTGTAAAAACAAATGTAAGAAGAAAGAGAAAGAGATGAAGAAAGGTTGTAAGGGCACCAAGTGTAAGTGTTGTGCCAAGAAGAAGAAGAAGGTTAAAAGTTGCAAGACGAAGGAGGAGTGCAAGGAGCAAGGTGGAGTGTGCAAGATAGAGAAGGATTGCTGGCCTGGCAACTTCGTCACCAAGGGTTGCAAGGCTGGCTGTGTCTGCTGCCTCGAGAAAGGTAACTTTTTCATTTGTAAATTCACTGTGACTCACTGACGAACCTCGAGTTAGTGTCTTATTTCTGTTCGTCGGTCGCTTATTTACCTTTCAGCTCATGTCTTCGCTTATTTACCTTTTCGCTTGTCTGGGATTAAACTTGCGGGGATTAAACTTCAGCTCCTGGTCCCGTGTTAGCTACTAAACGTCTAATGTATTTTTTTTTATCTTGGACTTTATATGTGCATACGAATTTGCGTATGGCGTTAACTTTCCCTAAATCCCTCTGGTTACACTTCACATGTTCACGAACAAGGGAGACATTTCTTACGTCTATTCTGGCTCATTTGAGCCTCTAGTTTCCATGTGTGATCCCTTGTTCTCTCCCTCCAATGCCAGCCTGTTCATGCCATCCATACCAATATCTCTGAATAGATTGTATGTTATGACCTGTCACCAATGTGATGTTTGGGTCTCTTGGTCTACGTATCTCACTGGCTTTAGATCCAGGATCAGCATGCAGGAAACTTGAGTATCCTGAATGCTCTACGGTCTCACTTTATACACCTGTTTTGGTTTTACATAACCCGTATATTATCCTCAAAGATTTACCTCGCATGTGCTGCCAGTGTTTTCCAAAATGCTGTGATGTTCAGCCCCATATCTTCCCCCTTGGCCGAAACTTATAGTTTCTCACCTCTCAGGTGAGAAAGACCTCTGGTCTTGTCTCTCCCAGACTCCCTCTTCATTTCCATGATCATGCTCTTATTCAGGCTAAACCCAGGTAAACACTTGTTAGGCCACCACCCCAGCTTATTCAAGTCTTCCTGCAGTCTCTCTCTACCTTCTCATTAGATTCATGTTATCTACAAAATATAAAAAATACATAAAATTCCTTTCCAACTGGAAATTTATTTACATATATTAAACACAGTAGCGAACCTAATTCTGAGACTTTAGAGGCTACCTGTTACGCTAGTGTTTCTTGCCGTGTATGCGCTTCCTATATTAGTCTGTGTCCTCCAACATGGATATGTATTCCTCGCGCATGTCTATGGTTTTTGTGGAGGTGTTGGTGACAAGTTTTAATATTCTCAGTGAAGTGTTTATAAGTCACAGCTTTTTCGTATTGGCTGACAAACAACGAGATTCTGAGAGCCCAGCAAATCACATTATACTTTCACTAACGTTAATTATGACAAGCATATAAAAGACGCTATTTAAATTCTCTATAATTTCAACTATGATGTAAATGTTGCAAAAGTGTCTAATTCTTCAATTTCAAGTATACATTTACAGCTTTTATCCCAACAGCGCCCTGCTCAGAGAAGAGTATATGCAAGGAGCATGAAGGAAAGTGTAGAGAGCATTGCCTGGGAGAGGAGCGAGTTATGACTGACGGCTGCTTGACTGACAGGTGTAAATGTTGCATCCCTCCCTGTAGTCTCTCCTCAGAGTGCCACTACGCTGGTGGCTACTGTGTTGAGCACGAGCACCACTGCAAGTATGGCTTCTACATTTACGGCACCTGCAAGGGCAAAGACTGCAAGTGCTGTCGACCAAGTAAGTTGCTGTTTGTGCTTTCTGGGTTTTTCTTCCATGTTACTCAGCTGTGTACTACAACAAACAAGGTTTTCCATATATGTATATATATATATATATATATATATATATATATATATATATATATATATATATGCCAGACAACCACTATGAAAAAATAGAAGAATTCCAAGCGCTTTCGTGACTACTCACATTATCAAGGAACTATAAAAGGAAACATGACAAGAAGGCTTATAAAGGGGCAGAATACACCTCACAGTCACATCACACTAACAAAGACAACACCTCACAGTAGCGTAACATCTCACGACTCTGTGAAGAGGAACATAAGAAAAGACCTGAAACTCTTCCCAAGAATTAAGATTAGTCCAATACACAGTACATCTGTTGCACACTACATCTGTTACACAGTACATCTGTGATACACAGTACATCTGTTACACAGTACATCTGTGTTACACAGTACATCTGTGATACACAGTACATCTGTTGCACAGTACATCTATGTTACACAGTACATCTGTGTGGCACAGTACATCTGTTGCACAGTACACCTGTGTTGCACAGTACGTGTTGCACAGTACACCTGTGTTGCACAGTACACCTGAAGGCTGGGTCGCTCGCTAAGTTGGTATCGGCCAGGACTCGCGTGTGTGGCACCAGGACTCGTGTGTGTGGCACCATCAGTCTGGTCAACACTCCTTACACACGCTTTCCTTACACACGCTTTCCTTACACACGCTTTCCTTACACACGCTTTCCTTACACACTCATTCCTTACACACTCATTCCTTACACACTCATTCCTTACACACTCATTCCTTACACACTCATTCCTTACACACTCTTTCCTTACACACTCTTTCCTTACACACTCATTCCTTACACACTCTTTCCTTACACACTCTTTCCTTACACACTCTTTCCTTACACACTCTTACTTTTACAGTGACGTTTTAATTTCATGGTTCAAGAGTGATGGAATTTGTTTTGTCGTGAGGTGAGGAATAGTTCAACTCCCCCTCCCCCCCCCAACAAAAGACTAGTGGATACTGCTCTAGCGATCTTAAAGTCACTGCGCTACAATCTTTCTTACAAGTGTATCTATTCCATTGCCACAGACAGGAAAAAAAAACAGACTTATCAAGACAGTGTGTCCAAAACAATCTCTTGCTTTCGAAATGGTGTGAAGGCACCTAGTGTCACAGTTATTTATGTTAAATACTTAGTCCATAATCCATCTTCAGTTGCAACTCCGAGAAACGATCTGAATCTCCACATTGCGCTAGCTAGACTGATATTAAGTGTATCTAAGACTGCCAGCAGGGCATTCAGGGTTCAGTTTCTTCAATGATAGTGTTGCAGTAGAATAAACACTTGTTCATCTATGAAAACTTTGCGGCCCAGTCCCTGGACCCATTATGTCCCTCTGTAATCTTTTGACTACCACCCACATCGGAGCGGATTTGAGGAATCTGTAAAATTGGCTCGACATATGAGAAAGAATAGGGCAAGATTTCTAGCGTGACTGGTTGGTAAGAAGACAAACACGGAATAAGATCTTTGTTTCATCTACATGAGGCTTTATTAAGTACTGATAAAGCCTCGTAATAATAAAGGTTTTGTTTCGGTGTGTCTTTTTACTGCTTGTTGACGTTTATTCATTACTCGTGTACAGCGAAGAACAGAAGCAGTGTCTTGTACTAAAGATCACCTAAAGAACTTACTGCCATTACTGTGAGAAATAAATTACCTGCATGAACCTCACTATTACGTTCATACAAGAAAGTTGATTAGAAGGCAACAATGTGGGACCTAATATTATACATTACATTACAGAAACCAGTAGTTCTGGTAAAATTTTAATTAAAGTGGACCGTATGGGTTTTTAGACTGACTAAAGGAAAACACGATGGGGTCCATTGTATAATAATATTATTCCAGTAAATATTGACCATTTGAAATATAATAATTAACACATAAAATGGTATAATTAACGAACTTTGTGCTACAACTGACCAAATTTTCTCTGGAGGTTGTTTGATGCGGCTGGATCACCCACAACACTGGATCACCCACAACACTGGATCACCCACAACACTGGATCACCCACAACACTGGATCACCCACAACACTGGATCACCCACAACACTGGATCACCCACAACACTGGATCACCCACAACACTGGATCACCCACAACACTGGATCACCCACAACACTGGATCACCCACAACACTGGATCACCCACAACACTGGATCACCCACAACACTGGATCACCCACAACACTGGATCACCCACAACACTGGATCACCCACAACACTGGATCACCCACAACACTGGATTACCCACAACACTGGATCACCCACAACACTGGATCACCCACAACACTGGATCACCCACAACACTGGATCACCCACAACACTGGATTACCCACAACACTGGATCACCCACAACACTGGATCACCCACAACACTGGATCACCCACAACACTGGATCACCCACAACACTGGATCACCCACAACACTGGATCACCCACAACACTGGATCACCCACAACACTGGATCACTCACACTGATCACCACAACACTGGATCACCCACAACACTGGATCACCCACAACACTGGATCACCCACAACACTGGATCACCCACAACACTGGATCACCCACAACACTGGATCACCCACAACACTGGATCACCCACAACACTGGATCACCCACAACACTGGATCACCCACAACACTGGATCACCCACAACACTGGATCACCCACAACACTGGATCACCCACAACACTGGATCACCCACAACACTGGATCACCCACAACACTGGATCACCCACAACACTGGATCACCCACAACACTGGATCACCCACAACACTGGATCACCCACAACACTGGATCACCCACAACACTGATCACCCACAACACTGGATCACCCACAACACTGGATCACCCACAACACTGGATCACCCACAACACTGGATCACCCACAACACTGGATCACCCACAACACTGGATTACCCACAACACTGGATCACCCACAACACTGGATCACCCACAACACTGGATCACCCACAACACTGGATCACCCACAACACTGGATCACCCACAACACTGGATCACCCACAACACTGGATCACCCACAACACTGGATCACCCACAACACTGGATCACTCACAACACTGGATCACCCACAACACTGGATCACCCACAACACTGGATCACCCACAACACTGGATCACCCACAACACTGGATCACCCACAACACTGGATCACCCACAACACTGGATCACCCAAAACACTGGATCACCCACAACACTGGATCACCCACAACACTGGATCACCCACAACACTGGATCACCCACAACACTGGATCACCTACAACACTGGATCACCCACAACACTGGATCACCCACAACACTGGATCACCCACAACACTGGATCACCCACAACACTGGATCACCCACAACACTGGATCACCCACAACACTGGATCACCCACAACACTGGATCACCCACAACACTGGATCACCCACAACACTGGATCACCCACAACACTGATCACCCACAACACTGGATCACCACAACACTGGATCACCCACAACACTGGATCACCCACAACACTGGATCACCCACAACACTGGATCACCCACAACACTGGATCACCCACAACACTGGATCACCCACAACACTGGATCACCTACAACACTGGATCACCCACAACACTGGATCACCCACAACACTGGATCACCTACAACACTGGATCACCCACAACACTGGATCACCCACAACACTGGATCACCCACAACACTGGATCACCCACAACACTGGATCACCCACAACACTGGATCACCCACAACACTGGATCACCCACAACACTGGATCACCCACAACACTGGATCACACACAACACTGGATCACCCACAACACTGGATCACCCACAACACTGGATCACCCACAACACTGGATCACCCACAACACTGGATCACCCACAACACTTGCCTATCACATAGAAACTACACTGGCCAGCTAACATCTAAATGAAAGACGATGATACTTAGCTGTGGGTGGTAATGGTTCCTTATCTTCCCCATTCAAGCGCCAATTTTGAGGCCAATTCTCCATTAAGCCTCGAAGAACACCGAATTTCTGGTGCTAATTTCCATGTTGTCCCACTCATTTTATTCCGGCATGGCGTCCTCCTATTTCACCCTTTATCCACTGTATTTCATTGGTTTTTCACACTTATTTGTTTTCAGTCTGCAGTGTAGGGCGTCACCGCATTATTTTCTCGTCGTCTTAGGCCGCTCCAATTCAATTTAGCTTCGATGACGATGAATTACAGTAGTCGGCATTCAGACCGGTCTTCCACTATGGCGTACTTTCTACAATTTTCTATTCTCACCACCCTATTATGGTGGTTTCGTTAATTTCCTGTCCCAAATTCTACTCAGGGGACACTGACGCGAAATACTATTATGATGTGAGGCCAATATTCACCATTAGGTCTTGGAAGACGCCAAAGTTCTGTTGCAAATTTCCAACCAGTCCTTACACAACTGAATTCAATAAGGCGTCTCCTTCCCCGCATTTTCTCCAAGAGTCAAATCAGCATCATTTTAATATATTATTTTCATTGTTGAAATATGCATATTATAATCTCTGAAAATTATGCAAAATTTTTTCACAATTTCCACAAATCTGCCATCATTTGAACCAGGAAAAAATTATTATCTTGTAATAATGTCAGTAGAATTATCGACAATATGCTAGGTAAAAGGACACGAGTGAAACTAATGCTACATTTTATTGTAGCAATGTTTCGCTCTCCAGGAGCTTTGTCAAGGCGTTAACGGCTGGAGAGCGAAACGTTGCCACAATAAAATGTTGCATTAGTTGCACTTGTGTTCTTTTACCTAACATTGATTATTTTCCTTCATATGTCATGTAAATTGTCAACATATAAATTTCAAGGCTTTGTTTTTCAACACTAGACAAATGATTTTTTCGATAAAATATCCCTATTAAATATCACTTTATGAATTATTATGCGGGAAAATTACCTGCATGAGATTTACAGGGTACTACCTGAATTATTACGTGCAGTAATTTGGGTGAGATAAGTGGGACTTAGTCACAGTAGGTCGCAGGACTGTCACTCCTTCGATGCCCACTTCATCACCACTCACACAAAAAGCTAGACCTAATATTATAATAATAATTACATTATTAAACATTAATATCAATATTGGTAAATTATAAAATAGGGTGGACTGTATAATTAGGCTTGCTGGGTACACAGAATATAATTATTGTACATAAATTATAATGGTGTTATTAGAATAGATATTCGTATTACCACTTACTATTTAATTACTGTAGATGGATCACACTACAACACCTGCCTGACACACATCCTACATTGGCCAGCTAGAGATCTACAGAAAGGACTAATGGCGCACTTCCCTGTGTATGGCGTATTCTTTAACTTCTGCCATCCACGCGTAATTCTTGAGGTCCTGCAAATTTTGAAGACACCGGATTATTAGCTGAATTTTCCATGACAACCAGTGCTCGCAAATTACAAATGGCGTCACTCCTGTCCACGTCACTCTCCCGCTGTTCTACACCCCCTCCCCCCCTCGAAATTTCTCAAGAGGGCCAAATCTGCATCACATTTTATTACATAATTATTGTATTATTCAAATTTACACATAATGAATTTAGGAAAATTCAAAATTTTCCACAGTAACATTACTTTTAAACATCACTTTAATAAAAGCCTACATGATCTTTTTTCACCCATGAAATGTCACATTACTTTTATACATCAGTTTTATAAAATCTTACATGATCTTTTCTTTCAGTAATTACAACTACGACATATGCTACATCAACTGGGACTACCAGTACTTCAACAACCACTATGTCAACAACTACGTCAACGACTACAACTACAACATCTACGAGTTCAACTACAAGCACTTCAACATCAGCATCGACCACAACCACAACAACTACGAGTACATCTACAAGTACATCAACATCTAGTACAGCTACATCTTCTGGTACTACTACAACTACGTCTACTAGTACAACTACATCTAGTACAACTACGTCTACTAGTACAACTACGTCTACTAGCACAACTACAACAAGTTCAACTACATCTACTAGTACAACTACGTCTACTACCACAACTACAACTACGTCTACTAGTACATCAACCACAACAACGACTACAACAACGACTACAACAACAACGACTACAACAACAACAACAACGACTACAACTTCAACAACTACAACCACAAGTACATCTACAAGTACAACTAGTACATCTACAAGTACAACTAGTACATCTACAAGTACAACTAGTACATCTACGAGTACAACTAGTACATCTACAAGTACAACTAGTACATCTACGAGTACAACTAGTACATCTACAAGTACAACTAGTACATCTACAAGTACAACTAGTACATCTACAAGTACAACTAGTACATCTACAAGTACAACTAGTACATCTACAAGTACAACTAGTACATCTACAAGCACAAGTACGTCTACAAGCACATCTACGTCAACGACTACAACTTCAACCACAACTACTACTACAACAACAACCACAACGACAACCACAACAACAACCACAACGACAACAACGACAACCACAACGACA
The DNA here is from genome assembly GCA_009830355.1 of Cherax destructor. Lineage (NCBI taxonomy): Eukaryota > Metazoa > Arthropoda > Malacostraca > Decapoda > Parastacidae > Cherax > Cherax destructor. Next base: position 5,952 of record WNWK01012263.1, on the reverse strand, counting down.
ACCACAACAACAACCACAACTCCACAGCCGGGTAGAAAATAAAGACTGGGTGTGTGAGACATACACCGTGTGTGAGACATACACGGTGTGTGAGACATACACCGTGTATGAGACATACACCGTGTGTGATACATACACCGTGTGTGTATACTGCGTGATCTTCACGAATACTCTGATATATACCTATACTTTCAACGCCCATAAAAGAAAGAATCACGTTCACGTTACGACCCACCCAAACATTACGTTCATTTTATGGTTTAGCTTTTAAAACCGAGACATTATAAAATTAAAACATAGCCCTAGTTTGGGATATTTTAACCAAGCAACGTTTTTTTGTGCCACGTTTCGGGGCGAAACGTTTCCTCACTTAAAATATCTTAATAATGGGCATATGTCGTATTTTAGACCCTGTCTGCCAGAGATATTATAATCTTATTATGTCAACATGATAAATATATAAATATTTAAAGGACGTTTAAGTTCGTCCTTGAGTGAAACGTTACTTAATAGTAATCCGGAAAGGACAGAAACGTCGTCTAGAGTTTTTCCTTAAATTCTGGGGCATTTGTAAATTATTCTAGCCATGGTATTGTGATTTTTATTTTTCAAGTATGATTATTATTATTTATTCTAGGATTATTTCAGGTTTTGAGATTTATGTCAACTGTCAGGTATAAATATTCATGTGTAATTTAACAGCGGCTGTTGTTGACATGAATATGAAACAAGTATTATACCTTCACCTTTTATTTAATTAAAAGCACCATAGCATCTCAAGTGAAAGCCTTTTTATTGAACATGTGTGGTTATATTAAAGTTATCTCTTCTAGTATATATATATATATATATATATATATATATATATATATATATATATATATATATATATATATATATATATATATATATATATATATATATTTTAATATATATATATATTATGGGTCCACCTCTAATGCAAATTGTGGGACCAATAGCCTCGGAAAAGTGGATAAAAATTGGATTTCTTCCTGAAGCCATTTGAATATTCCACTTTCCCTACCACCCCATCTTTTGATTTTTTTAACTAATAGGTATATTGTATTACATAATATGGTACACAATATTTAAAAGATATATTGGTGGAACAAAGATGGCATATACAGTACATGAGGTTTGAGGGATACATTTCAAGTGCATATTACTACATGTTTATCACAGATTACAATGCCAAAATCTCATCCAGCTCCTCAGAGCTGGGACGCATACCCAAGATACAGCAGGCATTACCCATCTGAACCTCCGCGCTGAGTCGCTGGAATAGAATACTAGCCGCTCTTGGATACCTAGTTACCCTTATGAGTATTTTGCCTAGCTCCTTAAGGAACTTAGATGCACTCTTTCCCCATGGGCCAAGGGTCTCCGAGCCTATGGGAATGAACATATAATGATGGGCAAATTCACCATATTTTCTAGACTTTTGGGACTCCCTGAAGGTGGCAGCTGCCCCTCCTTCCTCCCTGGTACATTGGAGATAGGTATCAGTCAATGTAGATGCACATGTATAGTCCCACACCACCTGCTTGCCGTCTGTCCAGGATTTAAGGGTGATACCATCTGGGCACTTTTGGTTACCATCTGATCTGCATAGTTAGGGTGGCTCCCTTATTGCTGGGCATCCGGCTGTTCCGAGGCTCCTCTTGATGATATTAACCTCTTCGTGCCTTGCAATATTTTCCCTCGGGTCTACGGCACACAAGACCGTGGTACCTGAATCGTTCTGTCGATTCACTGCCGTAAATACACCTGTGTTCTGTGAGAATAGGGGCGGCATATCTAAGGGCAACACCAATGTAGTGGTCTGTGGATGGCGGCGTGTGTCAAGGGAGGAGTTGGAAACAGCCAACAGAAAGTCCCCTGAATGAAGAGCTCTCACTGCAAGGAAGCAGGCTCTATCCTTCCCTGACACTCTGAAGCATTGTTGAGGCTATATTCTTCACTATTGGGCCATGACAGTGTAACTGTAGTTGTTGGGGGCCGCAGGTCTGGTTTCAGTCTGTTAGATTATCCCAGAGTGTGGCTCCGTCAACAAACTTTTGGTCATGGACTCCAACCTTGTTCATAAGATGTTCAGAGAGAATCGCTGCTACAAGTCCACTGGATGCAACACATGAGGACAGGAAAGCAGGTAGTAAATCTGTGATGCCCTGTGGACACCAATGCCTCCCAGTCTGACTGGAAGTGTAGCTTGGTCCCACTGCCCATCTTTTCAAGATACTGTCGTATTCATTCAGGTTAACAGGTTAACACATTAGGAAATGTGTTAACCTGGGCTGACTCAAGCTCTTTGTGAGAAGGTAAAAAGCATCGTGGGTGTCAAGATTGCCTATTCGTTTTTCCATTCTCCTCAACTCGTCCAGTTTCTTCCCGAGAATTGAGTCAGTGGCATTAGTTCCCAGAGGTGCTCCAAGCAAGACGCTATTTGTGGGGGAAATGACTGATGCTCCTGGTAGTCTTGATCACACTGCGTCGATCACTTGTTGACTGACTGAGGTGATTCACATTTGGATGGAGTCAGGAAGAGTCCCATTTCCTGTCCATGTGTCATCTCTTGTGTAGAATCATCTAGAAGGGATTCCTTTGTATCAGCCAATGTGCCATCATCCAGGAACCAGATGTTTAGCTCAATGGTCAGCCTGACAGTGATTTCCCTAACTGCTACACAGAAGAGAAATGGTGCGAGAGGGTCCCCTTGCTGGACACCCTCTGATGTAATTTTATGCTCTCCAAACAGGAGCGTTGATTCCTTGCTATATCCAGCTGAAAGAAAAGGGAAGAGACCTGGGAAATGTTCTTGTACAGCTGTTAATGCCACGTCTCTTTTCAGGAGTTAAATGCATTTTTAATATCTAATTTTACCACTGCACTGTCCTCAGGCAGGTTGTTGATATACGATTTTATTGCATGAACCGCTGCTTCGCTTCTAAGCTGGTTTGGTTGAAGCATGATGGCCGCCTCTGCGCGAATACTTCTGACAGCAGCTTTGGAAACGAGGCGGCGAAAAGTGTTGCCAACTGCAGTTGGCCTAATTCATCCATCCTTCTTTTTAAGGGCACAAAGTGATGCTCCAAAAATGAAAAGTATAATTTCATCAGGAATCAGAGCAGCCAATGAGTTAAGGAACCTTGTGATCCCTGACAGCAGTGTCTCTGCAATCTCCCCGAGAACTGGAGTGACCATTTCTTTTAAATGCTGTGGCCTTATTCTACTGTAGTCCCCAGCAAAGCCGGACAGGAATGACATAACTGCTTTGTAAACGTCTGCGTCTTGCACCAACAGTGGTTCCACAGTGGGGACCGAGGTGTTAGAACTGCTGGTGCCCCTGGTTTCCTTGGCCTGGTGCTTTCCTCTAAGTGCTTCAGCAGTGTCACCATCCCCCGGGACAACTGTATCTTCACTGTTCATTATCCTGATTGTCCCCACTGTATTTCCCTCTTCAGTTTTCCTGTTCACCTGGACTCTAGATTTTTTCACAACCATGGGAGGAGTTGAATGATAGCTCTAGGCCTTTCATGTTGCAATCAACACATCATATATATATATATATATATACTCAAATGAAGTTGTAATAAACAACTGTCAATGAATAAACAGAATTGTGGACGAGGGGCTCGAACCGCGGTCCGTAAATTGGGAGCCCAACGCTCTACCAACTAGCCTAGTTTTGAAGGTTCTCAAATCCATCATATCATTTTCCTAGCATATGTGGTAGACATTGTTGTGATCTCTGAAAGTGAGATTCTCTGACATTATCCCTCCCAGGTCCTTCACATTAGTTTTTCGCTCTATTGTGTTGTTGGAATTTGTTTTAAACTCCGATCCAGTTTTTATTTCCTTGAGTTTTCCATTACGGAGTAATTGAAATTTGTTTTCATCGAACTTCATATTGTTTTCTGAGGCCATTCAAAAAATTGGTTAATGTCCGCTTGAAGATTTGCAGTGTCCTCAGTGGATGACACTGTCATGCAAATTCTGGTATCGTCAGCAAAGGAGGACAGGGTGCTGTGGCTTATATCTGTCTGTCAGATGTGAGAATGAGGAAAAAAGATGAGATCGAGCAATATACCTTGTGGAACACCGCTTTTCACTGTAGCCGCCACATAAACATTTTGGGAAAAGGGTGAGTGGGAGAGCACTACTGATCATTGCTCGCATCAATATTTTTTTTAAATTATTATTTTCGGCACCTTGGCCGTCCATCACATTCCCCAGCTCCAGGTGTGTATCGCAAGTGTTCTGCATCTGTGATATATAAGTAGGGATGCAGAGTTTTGACAGCTGGGAAGCGGTAGAGAAGAGTGCAAATCGTGGGACCTTCCTGTCAACATGAAGGTGACGTTGTTGGTGGCGTGTGTGAGCATCACTCTCGTCCAGGCTAAGGTATTAAACTGGCAGAGAGAGAGAGTGTGTGTGTGTGTGAGCAATCTCATCCTCAGAACCAAAGTATCATACTCTGTGTGTGTGAGAGAGAGAAACTAGAATTCCTTGAATCAAGAGTCATTCACCAGCATCATACTCAAACCATCTCATTACTCACCCATATACAAGCCAAGAAAAATAATTACAAACTTTATGCATGTATGAACTTCCTATATTTCCGAACTTTACACATGTATTGCAAGACAAGTTTTTTTTTTTATACATGAAAAAGAGTGACGATGGCAGTGCCTGTGAGTCAGCTGGAGGCGAGTGCCACAAGGAAGGTGTCAGCAAGTGTGTCAAAGTCTTGAGTGATTACAACTGTGATCACAAAACTGTCTGCTGCGTCACAGGTTGGTGTACAACCAAGTACACCAACCATTACATCACTGAATATATAGTTCACACAACAAATATATAGTTCACACAACAAATATATGTCCCCATCATACAAAACACATTTCCTAGGATTCGATATATACACGGAGAAGAGTATCCCTCTCTGTGTATAATATACACAAAAAGAATCACCTACTTTAGACATTAAAATATCTTGATTTTTGTTCACCAATTGAGCTTCGTTCAGTTGGTAGACAAAAGTTGTTTGCTAGTTTACAAAGGTTAAAAACTTAAATTAGACGTGTTCACTTGTCACAACAAAAGAGCATCATGTGGCTAGACTTGTTTTGTAAAACTCCTAGCAAGGAATAGGGGCACAAAATTATAATTACCGAGCACAAGGAGTTACAGAGGTTCAATTCACACTGTGTTTACCTATTATCAAAAAAGTGCACTATCACCCGTTTTCTAACTGCCTGTCTAGAAGCGCACAGATATCAGTATCCAGGAAAGTACACAAATAAGCCGCATATAGCAGAGAGAAGCTTACCACGACGTTTCGGTCCGACTTGGACCACTGACTGTAAATAGTCCAAGACGGACCGAAACGTCGTCGTAAGCTTGTCTTTCCTAAGTGCAGGTTATTTGTGTATAGTTCCAGTCGCGGTATTGTGACTTTTTGTTCTTCAGGAAGAATACTTTCACTGACTGCCGCCAGGTGTAGTACCTTTGCTAGCAATGATACAACTGTTGTATGTTGTACCTTATACTCATCAGTTTGTAACCTGTGTAGTGCTTGCAACCTGTGTTGTGTATTATAATCATTAATGACCTTCATGTTAGTAGTGGTAAATCACTCACAGATCCTCAAAATGGCGGCGGTCAACCCCCCTCCCCACCCCCCACTTCCGGTCACCCCCCCCACCCCACTTCCGGTCGACCCCCCCACTTCCGGTCGCCCCCTTTTTTTTTTTTTTTTTTTCATCCTGAGCAGGTCCGCACCCTCACCCCCCCCCCTCACACCCCCTGAGACCCTCATCCCTGAGCGGTCTCCTTCCGCGCGCTCGAGCCCCGTCCTGCGCCCTTCCGCGTCGAGCCGCCCCGAGCTGCCTTCTGCAGCGCCTTCGCGGATCGCCCCGCTCCTCGATTTTT
>WNWK01012262.1:0-60462 GCA_009830355.1 Cherax destructor | reverse complement strand
TGGGCCAACAGGCCTGCTGCAGTGTTCCTCCTTTCTTATGTTCTTATGAATTTAAGATTAAAGTTCTCTTGATGCGATGAAAAGGGTTGGAAGCGAGAGGAGTGTAGATGCGAGACTCGGAGAGCAAAGATTCGGCTTTTTGGAGGTAATTCTTGCGATTGAGGACAACCTTCGAATCACCTTTGTCAGCAGGTAGGATAATATCGACAGCGGATCAAAGAAATATAAGTATTAGTAGCCAAGAGGTGCATGGTGAATCTTGCTTGAAGTTATCAAAGGGGAGAATGCCACTAATAGGAGACATGTCAGGGATACTCTGGGAGTTTGATTGATTAAAGGAGTCAGTGGAGCTAATCAGATCAATGTCAGAACGAGGACTGGGTGAAGTGGCAATGAACCAAAACCAAAAAGTTTAAGCCGCTCTCGGGAAAGTGTGACAGAAGGATTAATAACTCAGTGAGGCACAATTTGGACCAGTGTTTGTTAGACATATAAAGGTGTAGGTTGTTCTGTTAGGAAGTACAGTGTACGTCCTACACTTCTTTTGTTTCTAACCCTCTTGATCTCTCCAAGAGAGAACCCGCAATAATGGATTCAAATTGGATAAGTTTAGATTTAGAAAGGATATAGGAAAATATTGGTTTGGAAATAGGGTAGTTGATGAGTGGAACAGTCTGCCTAGTAGGGTCATTGAAGCTAGGACCTTGGGTAGTTTCAAATTTAGGTTGGATAAATTCATGAGTGAGAGGGGTTGGATTTGAGTGGGACTCGCACTTGAGTTAATAGAATCTTCAAAGCTTATTTCTTGGGTAGAATTGAAAATTAGGTTGGGCAATTATTCTGTTAGTGGGATGGATTGTGAAGGACCTGCCTAGTATGGGCCAACAGGCCTGCTGCAGTGTTCCTCCTTTCTTATGTTCTTATGAACTTCATTGTCTCTCTAATCTCTTTCCTCCTGACTTTCATCTTGTTCAACGTTTCAACGTTATCTGTCCTTCTCCTCTTTATTTCCATGGTCTTCCTAAAACCCACAAACTTCGCTCCATCATTTCCTCCTGAGGTTCTCTCGTATTCTCTTGCCTCCTTGCAGGCCAAAATTCTCACTTCTCTTATTTCTGTTTTCCCCGCTGCAGGATGCTAAGTCTTGACGTTGAGTTTTTCTTCACTAATTCTTCTCTTGAAAATAAATGGTATAAAATACCGACACAATGGAAAAATAAACACATAAGCAGTATAATGTGATCCTTTATTGACACGTTGCCGCAGTTTATCGAGTCACAGACAGATCACCTGGAAAATGGCAACATGGAGATATATAGGGAGTCAGGAGAAGTGGGTCAGGTGGAGCTGCATGTGAGTCTTGTAGTGTGATAGCTTGAAAACATAGGTGATTTAAGGACTGCAGTCATTCTTGAGTTCTAGGTGGATAGTCAGTTTCTTGAATAGGTTCAGCAGTGCGGGCCCTTGTCTGGTTGAAGCTGTTGATTGCAGATGAGTGATGATTCTAGATCTCGTGCTGTCTTCTCTGCGATGAGTTCGTTTCTGTAGTTGACAAATGGTTGCTTCGGTGTTGAACACAGGCATTTTGAGTCGTCAGATCTGCCTGCACTGGTGTCTGAAATGCGTGTTGTAGGTCTCGGATGTTTCAACGCAGCGATTTGCCATTACAAGGATTGTGATCCTGCCGTGGATGAAGCTTTTCCCGTCTGGTAATGTCCTAATGGTGGTGGGTGTGGAGGGATACTGGAATGAGGTCTAGAAAATGTTGGAAACCTTGTTTGGAAATGGAGTTGGTGGGAAGGATTATCTCTTCAGCAGTGTCTTCCTGGGTGTGAAGATGAGCCCAGTCTCAGCTAAGAAGTGACGAGGATAGAATTTGAAACTTGTTCAATGAGGAGTTTTCTCAGGAACTCACGCCGCAGATCGAGGCAGGAAAAGCCTTACACACGCTTTTGGTGTCGTGGTGAGTAGAAATGGAGAAGATCGTGTTGATTGGTAGGTTTTGATAGATTTAAAACGAGTTCATGTCAGTTTGCAGAGAAGAACATCAAGAAAGGAGAGTTGTCGATCTTCTTCTAGTGTAACGTTGATGGCCTGGACTGAGCGTGTTGAGAGCTGAACGTTGAAGCGTCTGGGAGTTATGATGAGAATGTCGTCAACATAACGAAGCCAGGTGACAGAAGAGGAATAATAGTGGAAAATCGTTCGGCTTCCAAATGTTCCATATAGGTGCGGCGCAAGTGGCGATCCCATGGGTAGTCAAAGTTTGCTGAAAGAGTTTGTGGGCTTTACATGTTTCTCTTCGAAAACCAACTCTTTCAGCAAACTTTTGGACTATCCATGGGATCGCCACTTAGTGCCGTCCTTGCGAACCTATATATGGAACATTTGGAAGCCGAACGATTTTCCACTATTATTCCCTCTTCTGTCACCTGGCTTCGTTATGTTGACGACATTCTCATCATAACTCCCAGACGCTTCAACGTTCAAGCTCTCCAACACGAACTCAACCAGGTTGAGCCATCAATCCAGTTTACACTAGAAGAAGAAGTCGACAACACTCTTCCTTTCCTTGATGTTCTTCTCTGCAAAGCTGACCATGAACTTCGTTTTAAAGTCTATCGAAAACCTACCAATCAACACGATCTTCTCCACTTCCTACTCACCACGACACCAAAATTAAACGTGGTGAATTATAGGCTTTTTCCTGCGCGCACTCAGAATCTGCAGCAGTGAGTTCCTTGAAGAAGAATGCTCCCTCATTGAACAAGTTTTTCTAAACTTCACTATCCTCGTCACTTCATTAGAGACTGCAGACGACGGGCATTAAACATCTTCAACACACCCAGAGAAGACACTGCTGAGAAGAGATACATAGTCCTTCACACCAACTCCATTTCCAAACAAGTTTCCAACATTTTTCTAAGACCTCATTCCGAGTATCCACCTCCACATCCACCACCATTAAGGACATTACCAGTAACAGACAGGAAAAGCTTCAATCCACGGCAGGGGTATACACAATCCCTTGTAATGGCTGCAGCAAATTATACGTTGGCGAAACATCCAGAGACCTACAAACACGCATTTCAGAACACCAGTACGCAGGCAGATCTGACGACTCAAGAAATGCCTGTGTTCAACACCGAAATTTACACAACCATTTAATCAACTACAGAAACGCAAGACTCATCGCCAGAGAAGACAACACGCAATACCGAAGAATCCTAGAATCATCACTCATCTGTATATCCAACAACTTCAACCAGAACAACGGCTTCTACAACATAGCTGAACCTATTGCCAAGAAACTTCTTCAACGCTATCCCACCTAGAACTCAAGAATGGTACACTGCAGGTCCTTTAAGTCACACTATGTTTTCAACTATCACACTACTTTTAAGACTCACATGCAGCTTTCTCCACCTGACCCAGCATTCTCCACCTGACTGTACCCTATATATATCTCCATGTTGCTCATTTTCCAGGTAGATCTGTCTGTGACTCGATAAAGCCCACTGCGTGGGCGAAACGTTGTCAATAAAGGATCACATTATACTGCTTATGTGTTTATTTTTCCAATTCTTCTCTTGATGATGTTCTAAGTTGTCAGAGTGAAGGTCAAAAAAGGACCACTTCATCGACGTATTCCACTTTCTCTTTTTCACCTTTGAGTGAACGTTAACTCCTCCTTTCAAGGTCAATTTTATTCTCAATTTTTTGGTATTCCTATGTCCTTGTTGTCCTTTATATGGAATATTTTGAAACTGTTCAGCTTCCCACTATTAGAAAAAATCCTTCCCTCGGGCTTCACTATGTGGATGACATATTTGCTGTTTGGAAATATGACTATCGTCTCTTAATGTTTACTTTTTAATGCTCTTATCACTCTTGCTTCTTTATAAGTTCGAAGCTTAATGGAATTCTAGCTCTTTGCTATGAACAAACGTCGAAACGGGTGGGGTTTGAACCCATGGCGAGTGAATAGTAAAACTACAGGCCAGTTGGCCAAGTGGCTTACGACTCACTCGCTGCTGGTTCTAACCCCACCAGCTCCGTGGTTTCTTTGCATTGATGTTATTCGCAGACAAAAGCGGCATGATCTATGACGAAACTAGGTAAGACATGATAGCTATGTACAAAATACTGAGAGGGCATTTTGGAGAGAGCAAGTCTTTTCGAGAGGCTGGACTAAGGTATACGAAGGCAAAGATGGAAGTTAAAGAAAAAAATATGAGTCATGAGGATATTTGGAAATACTTCTTTAGTTTTTGAGTTGTCAGGACGCAGATCGTCCTAGACAGAGAAGTGATAGAAGCAAGAGCTGTACATAGTTTTAGAAGGAGGTATGATAGGGCTCATGCAGCCAGGCGAGGGAACACTCAGCAACCGCCGGAAATGAGGAGTCAGCACCTGATATTCGACCGATGTAATCACAGAAAGGTGAGTACAAACATTTTAAAACAAACACACACACACATACACACACACACACACACACAATAGTGAAGAGGCAGGACCAGGAGCTATGTATCGACCCCTGCAACCACATATAGGTGATTACACGTAGGTGAGTACACACACACACATACCCTATTCAAACAGACCAAGTGTCCATCGAGAACGGTCTTTAACAGCTGGTAACTAAGAAAGACACCCACATCCTACACGCTGACACAACTGCACCTATCACACTCATGTGCTACCACACATCTCACACTCATGTGCTACCACACATCTCACACTCATGTGCTACCACACATCTCACACTCATGTGCTACCACACATCTCACACTCATGTGCTACCACACATCTCACACTCATGTGCTACCACACATCTCACACTCATGTGCTACCACACATCTCACACTCATGTGCTACCACACATCTCACACTCATGTGCTACCACACATCTCACACTCATGTGCTACCACACATCTCACACTCATGTGCTACCACACATCTCACACTCATGTGCTACCACACATCTCACACTCATGTACTACCACACATCTCACACTCATGTGCTACCACACATCTCACACTCATGTGCTACCACACATCTCACACTCATGTGCTACCACACATCTCACACTCATGTGCTACCACACATCTCACACTCATGTGCTACCACACCTCACAAACTAACATTTACATCACACACTTCACTCGTTTTAACGCACTCAAACACTCTCATAACTCACATACCAATATATACATCGCTCAAAGAGTGAGCAGTCCACTCAGGTCCTTCACACGCCATTTAACACCAGACACAACCACTAACTCGACCTCTGACCTCTGACCTTTGGCTGGAGAGCTGAGGAGACGTGTTGACATTATATCCCACCAGCTACTACGATAGGCACAACAAAAATTATCTTCCACTGGGAAGGTGACGGAGTCACGAAAGACACGTATGAGAGTGGGTATGTAGAATCAACGGACACATATTAGGTTGTATACGGAAATAATAGGTGCCCATGAGGCGGTGAATGGAGATACGAGGGACACATATGAGGCGGTTTACGGAGACAGGAAGGAAATACACGAGGCGGTGTATTGAGACAGGAAGGAAATATACGAGGCGGTGTATGTAGACAGAAAGGAAATATAAGAGGCGGTGTATTGAGGCAGGAAGGAAATATACGAGACGGTGTATGGAGACAAAAAAGAATGTACGAGGCGGTTTATTGACACAGGAAGGAAATATACGAGGCGGTGTATGGAGACAGGAAGGAAATGTATGAAGCGGTGTATTGAGACAGTAATTACACACACGGTACTGTGTACACTGGTCCTTCCAGCGTTGTATGTATGCTTTCTTTACCAGAAATATTACATTTCATATGTCATACTCATACATTCCATTATAGCAGATATGAAGACACCTGGTGAAGATTAAATATTTAATTTATATGAAGTTTTACTCAGATTTGAGTTTAATAAAGTCTCCGGTAGACCTGATAATCCTTAGTCCTGAAAAACGTCGTCTTTAGTTAAGACTTAATCTACTTTACGCGTTTTATTTTCACTTGTTAGTTTGCTGCTCTCGTCAACATAAAATGTAGTAAATAACATGGAATTAACATCACAAACATTGGTTTATGTGAAGATGTTGCAACACAAAGTTCATTTTACGAAAATGTGTAGGATTTGTTGCACTTTATTTGTGATAGTATCTCAAGGGTGGACAGGATATCACCTATGACGTGCCATCTACTTGGTGGTAGGTATAGTATCACTAGTGGTAGGTATAGTATCACTAGTGGTTGGTATATTATTACTAGTGGTAGGTATGGTATCACTAGTGGTAGGTATAGTAACACTAGTGGTTGGTATGGTATCACTAGTGGTAGGTATAGTATCACTAGTGGTTGGTATATTATTACTAGTGGTAGGTATAGTATCACTAGTGGTTGGTATATTATTACTAGTGGTAGGTATAGTATTACTAGTGGTAGGTATAGTACCACTAGTGGTAGGTATGGTATCACTAGTGGTAGGTATAGTAACACTAGTGGTTGGTATAGTATCACTAGTGGTAGGTATAGTATTACTAGTGGTAGGTATAGTATTACTAGTGGTAGGTATAGTATTACTAGTGGTAGGTATGGTATCACTAGTGGTAGGTATAGTATCACTAGTGGTAGGTATAGTATCACTAGTGGTAGGTATAGTATCACTAGTGGTAGGTACAGTATCACTAGTGGTAGGTATAGTATCACTAGTGGTAGGTATAGTATCACTAGTGGTAGGTATAGTATCACTAGTGGTAGGTATAGTATTACTAGTGGTAGGTATAGTATCACTAGCGGTAGGTATAGTATTACTAGTGGTAGGTATAGTATTACTAGTGGTAGGTATAGTATCACTAGCGGTAGGTATAGTATTACTAGTGGTAGGTATAGTGTCACTAGTGGTAGGTATGTTATTACTAGTGGTAGGTATAGTATCACTAGTGGTAGATATAGTTTTACTAGTGGTAGGTATAGTATTACTAGTGGTAGGTATAGTATTACTAGTGGTAGGTATAGTATCACTAGTGGTAGGTATAGTATCACTAGTGGTAGGTATAGTATCACTAGTGGTAGGTATAGTATCACTAGTGGTAGGTATAGTATCACTAGTGGTAGGTATAGTATCACTAGTGGTAGGTATAGTATCACTAGTGGTAGGTATAATATCACTAGTGGTAGGTATAGTATTACTAGTGGTAGGTATAGTGTCACTAGTGGTAGGTATGGTATCACTAGTCGTAGGTATAGTGTCATTAGTGGTAGGTATAGTATCAGGAGTGGTAGGTATAGTATCAGGAGTGGTAGGTATAGTATCAGGAGTGGTAGGTATAGTATCAGGAGTGGTAGGTATAGTATCAGGAGTGGTAGGTATAGTATCACTAGTGGTAGGTATGGTATCACTAGTGGTAGGTATAGTATCGGACGTGGTGCTGCTCAATAAACTGGACCTTCTGGGCTAAATCTAATACCTCGGGGATGAAGAAGCCGAGAAGCTAGCATGTAAGTGATGCTCACAATTAGCAGGCAGTTCGAGTCCTAACCACTTTTTGTGGTGAATTATCCACTCTGCTTTAACTTTTCACATAAATACAGCAATTAGAGAGGCACCTTACACTTTTTTCAGGAAGTGTTCTTGAATAAAACACCAAAAGCATACCAGAATTCCTCATGATTTTACCAGAATTGCAGAGAAGATAAAGAAGAATATATACATGAACAAATTCATTGAGCTAAGAATAATAAAGATAACAGGGAAGAAAACCGAAGATCAAGGAACAAATATGCGTGATAAGAAGAGAAGCAGAGAGACAATTTGAAAACTACAGCAGCAAATTCTTAAAGAAAGCACAACTTCTGCATACTCACATGAAGTCCAAATCTTCGATTAACTCAGCACATTCGCAGAAAATGTCTCAGAAGTATATAAATAGAATTTTCTAGGATATATTTTATTTATGAAGGGAGGAAGGCACAAAAAATTCGGCAAATCGATGACTGTCAAAATAATTTTGTGTAACGTCCAAATAAGAAAAATAATTACTTATAGATTTCTACAAGACAAGATTAAGAGACTTGATAATGAATCCATAAGTTTGGAATGTAGCTGCTGCCAGACACATGGAAAATAACAAAGATATATGTCAAGAGGAGGCAGCCAGGAGACATTAAATAACATAATATTTAAAGTGTTCAAAAAGATCATCAAACTTAGACAGGTCGAAGACCTTGAAAGAGAGGATTCCTTAAAAAAGGGTATTTAACAAAAAAGAGAATTTTGGGTCAGCTGCATATTTCTGGACTGCAGGATGGCCTTTCACATAGCATCTTAACCCAGATTAACTTTGCAAGTAGAGGAACACTGAGTGGTAAAAGAAAAACTATTTCATGTCTTCCTAAAATATTTGATGAATAACCAGTATGGAATTTGATAAATATTACTGATAAATTTATTTAGGAAGATGGAACACAAAGAGCATAAGCTGTAATCCTGCATTTACAAATGAATTATTAACAGAGATAATTACACTAAAACCTACAGCTTTACAGCTCAAAACAAAAGCCTCTTTCTTTCTGCTGGACTCAAACGTGAATAATAATCTTAAATGACTGTGGTAAAACACTCCTAATTAATTATCATCATTTACTAAGAATTTATGAGCAGCTCATCTCTTGCCCTTGAGTCTCCTAAAAGTGCCAAGTAGAGTGTCATGCCTTGATCTTAGAGCAGGAGGATCGAGCCTCCAACACTAATTAGATGTATTTCTGTGGCTACGCGGTCCGAGAAAGAAATCCTCGAATTCCATAAGCCCAGCCCCTTCTACCTCACCGCACGACAAAGATATGACGCAAATCACGAGAAGTTATATTCATGTATATGTATGTCCATTCGTATGTATGCATGCACGAAAGTATATTTTTTTCGATTTTGAAAGCATTTGCAAATGCATTTTTGTTTGTGTGTGTGTGCATGTACAGATGCATATTATGCATATTTATACACAATAATTTATATAAATGTGCATATGTTTACTTGTACAAATGAATATGTTTAAATATACGTCTACATATGTACTCATACGTGTGCATATACTTACACGTATATATGTTTGTATAGATGTATGTGCATATGTATGGATGCATGTATGCATGTTAATGCATACATGCGAAAGTGCTTACGTGAACTGATACGCACCTATATGTATAGCTAAGTATACCTGTGCATATACAGAATACGGGCAAATATTTGTTCATTTGCCTATATTTACTTATCTATATGTGGTTGAAGGAGTCGAGTCACAGCTCATGGCACCGCCTCTTCACTGGTCGCTATTAGGTTTGGTTTCTCTATGCTTCGATGGGTTTATTGTACCTAGTGTTAGAGCTATGTATGAATTCTGCTTCTACCACATCATTCTTCAGGTCATTCCTTTTAATGACTACTCTAAATGCTGAAGAAATATTTCCTAACATCCCTAAGAGTCATCTTAGTTTTTTTTTATATCTCCAGTTGTGCCCTCTTGTTCCTGTTTCACATCTCTTAAACAAACTGTTCCTATTTACCCTATCAATTACTTTCAGTATTTTATTCCTTAATCATTTGCTTCAACAGTTATTTGGTTAATGTGCGCCTTAGGCGATATGATCGGTGTAATACTTTCTTCAAGGTGCTTCTATTTAAGTGATGTTTGCAGCCTTTTGCATCAGAGCCTGTACTTCCACTGTTGTCTTCCTTGCCCATCACCAAAATCATAACTTTGCACTTGCTAGGGTTGAACTCCAAGAGCCTTTTGCCATACGAGGCCTGCTGCCTGTCCAGATCCATTTGTATCCTTTCCTGGTATTCGTCTACTTGTATTATCATTAGTTTCACGTCATCTGAGAACAGGAATACCTCTGTATCTATGCCTTCCAACATGTCAAGCAAAAAATAGAGCAAGTCATAAGTATAAATGTGCAAATGCACGCTTATGTTTATTGGGGTTTGTGTTGATATACCCGTTTACGGATTTATAAGTGTCCATGTTTACGTGTGAATCTCTACACTTTAGTGAGGCAATCACTCGATTGTACTTGGAAAAGGATTCCTCAAGAGCTGCATCTTGCAATTAGAAAAGTAATATTGTTGAGAGTAATTCATTTTTCCGTTTATATCTCGGAAACCAACAGACTGATCTTCATTAAGCTTTCACAATTTATTCTACTAATAAAATTACACATAATTATTTAAAATTTAAAGTAGGATGCCAAAAAAAAAAAAAATGGCTAAAAGGAATTGAGTAAAAATTAAAAAAAAATAAAAAGTATCATATTTCTCAATTAGATAGGCCAACTTTTTAGTGCACTAAAAGAGTATGATACCCCAAAATTGTTAGTGATAAAATATAAATATTAGAGGCTACAAGGTCTCTAATTTAGACTTAATGATGATGAAAGTTTCAAGGAAACCAGAGGAGAATTTTTCAAACTATTGCACAAAATTCCAAAGATTCAAAGTTTTTTTTTATATAAATTTTAGTATATTAGAAAATTTGCATCTATACAGCCCAAACTTCTAGGGTTTCATTTTTCTTATTAAGTATATCATTATTAAGAGTTTGAAAGATATTAAAAATGGCATTTTTGGTTTATTTGCAAAAAAAAAAAAAAAAAAAATCTTTAATTAATTTTTTAAAAAAAATAGCAAATTAGGTATTATGCAGCCCAGTAATAACAAGAACCTTTATTTTAGGAAACACACCAGTCTGAAAAGTTTGAAACCAATCAGAAGAAGCATTCTCTAGTTACTGCACGGAACCGAAAGAAACCAAGTTGATTAACTATGTTAGTATAACTAGAAGAATGATCGGAGATTCGAACTGTGGTCTTTGACTGTAGCAGTCCCAACGTATTACCACTCAGCTATAGAGGTTACAATGGGATGATTTTACCAAAAGCTCTTCTTTGACTTGTTTGTATCAGCGGCACCAACTGTAACCCTGCTATCTCAACCCACAACCTCAGACACTTTTATTGAACATTTATTGTCATTCCCCTCAATGCCACATGCATACCTCATATAGAAGGAGACAAGTGTAACTAATGTGACATTTTATTATGGCAACGTCTCGGTCTCCAGGAGCTTTATCAAGCCGTTACAAACAATACTTGATAAAGCTCCTGGAGAGCGAAACGTCGTCATAATAAAATATCACATTAGTTGCACTTGTCTCCTTTTACCTAACATATTGTCGGCAATTCTACCCACATTAATACATACCTCACCTCATATAATTCATGCTAATTTTATCTCTTTTTTTCATTAATTTCATTTGCATTCTTCATTTTGTATTCTTTATATTAACTTTATGTACTACATATTAACGAAAGAAAATGAGCTTTTGGATAAAAATTAGCAACCATTTAAGATGACCTATCGGGAATACGATCTTATTAATACTCTGGACGTGTGTCAGAAGTTTGAGTGTGGCTCTATAGTGCCATCGGGTCATTAAATACGCTGCCTGGTCAACACGAAAGAAGTCTGGTTCATATGAACGACATTTATTTCGCAAGAACAGTGTCTGGGAGACAAGAACGTCTGGTTCACGTGAACAATGTGTGATCAATAAGAACGGCGTCTGCTCAACAAAAACAGCTTGCCGTGGGGCCCATATGAACAACATCTTAAGAACGGCTTCTTGTCAACAAGAGCGTCGTTTAATATTTATGACTGCGTTTTGTCTACAAAAACGCAGTTCTTAAAAGAAAGCATCTTGTCTACAAGAAGAACGACTTGTATACTTGAAGAACGACTTGTATACATGAAGAACGACTTGTATACTTGAAGAACGACTTGTATACAAGAATAACGACTTGTTTACAAGAAGAACGACTTGTATACTTGAAGAACGACTTGTATACAAGAATAACGACTTGTTTACAAGAAGAACGACTTGTATATTTGAAGAACGACTTGTATACAAGAAGAACGACTTGTATACAAGAAGAACGACTTGTATACAAGAACGATGTCTGGTCCACAAGATTAAGAGATAAATTTTTGCACCCACAAAAGAAACACTAATTTTAACGAATAAATATATGATATCTTTAAGCCTATAATGAAATATTTTAGTCGTTTTTCTTCAAATTTTGTCTGTTTCAAGACTTAGATTATGTATAATGAAATTTGAGTACTGGGATGGTCAGGCAAACAGCTACTGGAATTCAGTCCAAGAAAGTGCAAAGTTGTAAATATTAGGGGAGATAAAAGAAAACTGGTGACGGAGTATAAACTGAGAGGATAATATACGTAGTACGTGTACGCATAATAGCGAGCATATTTCGAGATGGGCATATAACTAGTATAATGTCAGTAGCAAATGCACAACTAGCAAACTTGAGAATGACTAGTAAACTCAATAGTCATTCAGTACCCTATACATACCATATATCAGACCTTGCATAGAGTATGCGGCGCCTGTCAGGAGCCCACATCTACTTGACCTTAAACAAGACTAGTCTGAGATACGAGAGAACTGACCTACGAGAACAAGCTATAGGAACTCATTCTGATAACCTTAGAGAAAAGAAAAACAAGGAACGCGAGTTAAGAAAGTGGAAGATATTCAGAGATTGGTTAGACAGAGGCAGACTGTTAGACTGACGACTCCCGGGAATATAAGGGCATAACCGGAAGTTTAAGACAGAGGAGAGTCATAGGGATGTCAGGAAAAAGTTCTTCAGCTTCAGTGTGGTTGGAAATTGGAATCAATTTGAAGAATTTCATAGAAGTAATCTGAATATGACAGAACCCACGAGGCAGAAAATTTGTGAAACCAGTCAGATAAGTTAAGAGGCAGGAATAGAAGAGATTCGACCCCATTCTCTCTGTCTGCCTGTCTGTCTGTCTGTCTCTCTGTCTCTCTGTCTCTGTCTCTGTCTCTCTCTCTCTCTCTCTCTCTCTCTCTCTCTCTCTCTCTCTCTCTCTCTCTCTCTCTCTCTCTCTCTCTTTCTCTCTCTCTCTCTCTCTCTCTTTCAGCGAGTTGCGACCACTGTCCAACAACAATGTGACGTCACTATTGCACTATATCTTTATACTGCCTCTTTACTGCTAAATCACCGTGTCTGTGTGTCTGGTAACAGCAGAGCTCCATCACAGCACGTGTCTGTGTGACTGGTAACAGCAGAGCTCCATCACAGCACGTGTCTGTGTGACTGGTAACAGCAGAGCTCCATCACAGCACGTGTCTGTGTGACTGGTAACAGCAGAGCTCCATCACAGCACGTGTCTGTGTGACTGGTAACAGCAGAGCTCCATCACAGCACGTGTCTGTGTGACTGGTAACAGCAGAGCTCCATCACAGCACGTGTCTGTGTGACTGGTAACAGCAGAGCTCCATCACAGCACGTGTCTGTGTGACTGGTAACAGCAGAGCTCCATCACAGCACGTGTCTGTGTGACTGGTAACAGCAGCTACCAGACACGTGACTGGTAGGTGCTAGTCGACTGTTGTGGGTCGCTTCCTTGGGGGTGGTAGTATAACTTAGGGCTGGGCTTTGAAATGAACTGAGGTAGGATAACAGCTCTTGGACTGTAGAACTGATTTGTGTAAAAAAAAAAAAGGCAATCGGAAGCCGATGAGTGACACAGGAAGGGGGTTATCTGTGAGCCGTTGCAGCCCATAACCAGAGTAAATAACAATGATGTTGGCAGCCATGCTGGAGGATCAGGCTGAACAAACAACAGTGTCCATCATAGTCCAAATGGCTGTTGTAGCTTAACAATTATTGATCTATAATAAAGTTGGAAGAATTACTGACAATATGTTAGGTAAAGGACACTCGTGTCCTTTACCTAACAGAAAGTCCCCTGCATGATGAGCTCTCACTGCCAGGAGGCGGTTTCTATCCTTCCCCGACACACTATGAAGCATTGTTGAGGCTATATGTTCCATTACTGGGCCATCCCGTGTGACTGTTTGTAGTTGTTGGGGAAGCAGGTCTAGTTTCAGAACCCGTTAAATTATCCCAGATTATGGCTATGTCAACGAACATTTGGTCATGGACTGCAATCTTGTCCCTAAGATGTTCAGGAAGAATCGCTGCTTCAAATCCACTGGATGCAATGCATGAAGACAGGAAAGCAGGTAGCGCAATCTGTGATGACTTGCGGACACCAATGCCTCCTAGTCTGACTGGGAGTGTAGCTTGGTCCCACTGCCCATCTTCTAGAGTAAGGTTAAGTACTCTCGTAAAAATATGCCTCAGTATACATATATACAGGATATATGTGTCGTGCCGAATAGGTAAAACTTACGATTTTGGCTTAAATAGCAACGCTTTTCTTGTCGAATAAGGCAAACGAAAATTTGTGTATGCATTTTTTTCGCAAAAATCATTCTAATCCTAACGAAAAAAAAAATTAATTTTGTTTATTTATTATTACATTTTGTTAGCTCATATATATATATATATATATATATATATATATATATATATATATATATATATATATATATATATATATATATATATATATATATATATATTGTTCCGCACGCAATACAGACTAAAAATGAAACTAAAATTATATTTTAAAGCTCAGTTTCCACGTAACTACAAATTTTACTTTCCTCTATCAAACATCCCATCTCCAGGCGAGAAAGCCTCAGCATTCTCTCTCTCTCTCTCTCTCTCTCTCTCTCTCTCTCTCTCTCTCTCTCTCTCTCTCTCTCTCGTGTAATTAACGACGTTCAGTGGAGCGAAATGTGAGGACGGCTGGATCTACTGGATCGAGGGAGGACCAGGTAGCTTCTCAAACGAATTAGGCCCATTCTGAAGCATGCATGTAGATTGAATTTTTTACTTCACAAAATTTTCGTATGATGTTCTGAATATATTAGCATTTTTAAATGCATTTCATGTGTAGTAGTTTTTGGGGAGGAAATGTTTTTTTTTTTTTTATAATCAGAGAGTATATGCAGTAGACCGAAAGATTAGAATTACATTATAGATACATTGCCAGCTTACTTTAATCACTACTCTAGGACAAACTGTTTATTTGAACATTAGTGTCCTGGCGATGTGCAGAATTAATGATGTAGTCAATAGGCTATAAGACTAATGAACTAACTATGACAGTGCCACGGTGCTGGTGATGGTATTGAAGTGCGCTTGATGACGGCAAGAGGCACCAGACAACACCGACTCGTGATTGCATTCTAGGCAGTTATACGTGTATTGCCAGAGTCAATAGCATCCCGGAGTGCAGCCACTCCTGAGTATGTCACTCTCGGGAGACCAGATTGTGTCTGTGGATTCCTACATACCTCCAGCCAATAACACACCAGTGCAAATACAAGAGGAAGGTGGCCTTACTCTGCCCTGGGTAATACCTGGACCCGAGAGCCACCAAAAAGAAATGTAATCAAGCCAACTAAAATACTTATGACTCAGTTTGAACAAATTCATTCTGCCTCAGATGTGGTCCTATGCAACTTTCTGTAGTGTGCAAATATAATACAAATAGCTAGCATGTCTTCCTATGAATGTATAATTAAGTATAATAGGACTATTTACATGTTATTGGTGGTTCTCATATATAGTAATATATACATATACATATAATATATATATATATATATATATATATATATATATATATATATATATATATATATATATATATATATATATATATATATATATATATATATATGGGTGGTAGGAGTAGAAAATATTCAAACAGCTCCGGAGAGAACCTCGAGTTTTCCCTGAGGTACGTTTATTGTCTTTTCTGAGGGTGAGGTTCCCAGTAATGTTCTAGAGGTGGTACCTCCTATATATTTCAATATATATATATATATATATATATATATATATATATATACATACATATATATATAGGTAAAGCTGGTCAAATAGCAAAAACTCATTTAAGATTAAGATTAAGTCCTTTCTAAAATTTTATCTTATACGTTTAAAGATATATATATATTTTTCATTTATGTTTTGTACCAAAAGAACCTTAGAAAACTTACATAACCTTATTATAACAAGCACAATTTAATTTAGCCTAATCCAACTAAATATATTTTAGATAAGGTTACAATAATTTAATAATAAACAAACAATGAAATAATTTTTTTTCCTGCATATATAAATTTTCGCATGCCTTATTCGGCAAGAAGAGCGTTGCTAATCAAGCCAAAAATAGCAATTTTGCCTATTCGACACGACATATATATATATATATATATATATATATATATATATAAAATATATATATATATATATATATATATATATATATATATTTATTTCTTTATTTCAACAAGTCGGCCGTCTCCCACCGAGGCAGGGTGACCCAAAAAGAAAGAAAATCCCCAAAAAGAAAATACTTTCATCATCTTTCAACACTTTCACCACACTCATACATAATCACTGTCTTTGCAGAGGCGCTCAGATACGACAACTGAGAATAGTCCCTCCCAGCTGTCACTATCCCAGACCCCTCCTTTAAAGTGCAGGCATTGTACATCCCATTTCCAGGACTCATGTCCAACTAAATCAATTAACTGGTTTCTTTGAATCCCTTCACAAAATGTTACCCTGCTCACACTCCAACAGATCGTCATGTCCCAAAAACCATTCGTCTCCATTCACTCCTATCTAACACGCTCACACATGCTTGCTGGAAGTCCAAGCCCTCGCCCACAAAACCTCCTTTACCCCTTCCTCCAACCTTTCTAGGACGACCCCTACCCCGCCTTCCTTCCCTACAGATTTATACGCTCTCCAAGTCATTCTACTTTGATCCATTCTCTCTAAATGACCAAACCACCTCAACAACACCTCTTCAGCCCTCTGACAAATACTTTTAGTAACTCCACACCTTCTCCTAATTTCCACATTCCGAATTTTCTGCATAATATTTACACCACACATTGCCCTTAGACAGGACATCTCCACTGCCTCCAGCCTCCTCCTCGCTGCAGCCTTTGCAACCCATGCTTCACACCCATATAAGTGTGTTGGTACCACTATACTTTCGTACATTCCCTTCTTTGCCTCCATGGATAACGTTTTTGTCTCCACAGATACCTCAACGCACCACTCACATTTTTCCTTCATCAATTCTATGGTTAACCTCATCCTTCATAAACCCATCCGCTGACACGTCAACTCCCAAATATCTGAAAACATTTACTTCTTCCATAATCCCTCTCTCCGATGTGATATCCAATTTTTCTTTATTTAAATCGTTTGATACCCTCATCACCTTACTCTTATCTATGTTCACTTTTAACTTTCTACCTTTACACACTCTCCCAAACTCGTCCACTAACCTTTGCAACTTTTCTTTAGAATCTCCCATAAGCACAGTATCATCAGCAAAAAGTAACTGTGTCAACTCCCATTTTGCATTTAATTCTCCATAATTTAATCCCACCCCTCTCCCCAACACCCTAGCATTTACTTCTTTTACATCCCCATCTATAAATATATTAAACAACCATGGTGACATTACACATCCCTGTCTAAGACCTACTTTTACCGGGAAGTAATCTCCCTCTCTCCTACACACCCTAACCTGAGCCTCACTATCCTCATAAAAACTCTTTACAGTCTTCAGTAACTTACTACCTATTCTATACACTTGCAACATTTGCCACATTGCTCCCCTATCCACTCTATCATATGCCTTTTCTAAATCCATAAATGCAATGAAAACTTCTCTACCTTTATCTAAATACTGTTCACATATATGCTTCACTGTAAACACTTGATCTACACATCCCCTACCCACTCTAAAGCCTCCTTGCTCATCTGCAATCCTACTCTCTGTCTTACCTATAATTCTTTCAATAATAACCCTGCCATACACTTTACCTGGTATACTCAATAAACTTATTCCCCTATAATTTTTACACTCTCTTTTATTCCCCTTCCCTTTATATAAAGGAACTATACATGCTCTCTGCCAATCCCTAGGTACCTTCCCCTCTTTCATACATTTATTAAAAAAATACCAACCACTCCAGCACTATATCCCCCTGCTTTTAACATTTCTGTCATGATCCCGTCAGTTCCAGCTGCTTTACCCCCTTTCATTCTACGTAATGCCTCACGCACCTCCCCCACACTCACATCCTGCTCTTCTTCACTCCTAAACGATGTTGTACCTCCCTGGCCAGTACATGAAATTACCGCCTCCCTTTTATCATCGACATTTAAAAGTTCCTCAAAATATTCCCGCCATCTACCCAATACCTCCAGCTCCCCATCTACTAACTCCCCTACTCTGTTTTTAACTGACAAATCCATTCCAATTTTTTTTCTTGTTTTCAGCAAAATTTCTTGACAGAGCCTCTCCCATTCGACAGGCTGATGACTAAAACATATGTTCAACAGTTAAGTTTCTTCATCAGTCGAATGCAGAGACTGCAGAAGCAGTGGAGATGTAAAGACGATGCAATAAATTAAATATAAAAAATGGACCTCGCAAGTCAGTAATTCAGCATTCTGCTAACAATCGAAAGGATCCGGGTTTATTCCCAGGCAAGGCGAGATGTATGAGATTTTATATCTATTGCCTCTGTTCTCCAAGCAATAAATAGATACCTAATTGTGAGTTGCATCCTGGGGATCATCTTTTCCAGTTCGGGCATCTTGATGCCAGTGAAAGTTTATATTCAAGGACTTAGTTACCCTCCCTTACCCTGGATTAAAATTAATTATAATCAGGGAGAGATAATTATCTCTCATTATAATCAGGGAGAGATAATTATCTCTCATTCACCAAATGTCGTATCTCCCTTCTAGCGTTTGCGTATACCCATCAATACAATAATTACTAACGTTTTAATGTTATTGTGGAATAATCTATATAAGCTCTTCCCATCAACCTGTAGAAGCTCTGTAGTGTGTCCACTGACGCTGTGCCTCACTGGCTCCCTTACGTCCCAGGCTGGTCTCTGGGGTGAGTCCAGCGCCGCGTCACCAGAAATGGCGAGAAGTATATTAAATATCTAAGATGAGAAAGGCGCTCTGCCGACAATTTTGAAAGCAGGACACATTGCAGAAGAATCTTTCACTGGGACGATATTTTGCTGTAATAGTGGGTAGCCACTGTAATAGCGGGTAGCCACTGTAATAGCGGGTAGCCGCTGTAATAGCGGGTAACCGCTGTAATAGCGGGTAACCGCTGTAATAGGGGGTAGCCTCTGTAATAGCGGGTAGTTACTATAATAACGGGTAGCCGCTGTAATAGGAAGTAGCCACTGTAATAGCGGGTAGCCGCTGTAATAGCGGGTAGCCGCTGTAATAGAGGGTAGCCGCTGTAATAGAGGGTAACCGCTGTAATAGAGGGTAGTTGCTGTAATAGCGGGACAGGAACAATACACAAATAACCTGAACATGGGAGAGAGAAGCTTATGACTACGTTTCGGTCCGACTTGGACCACTTACAAAGTCCCAAAGTGCCACAGTGCCACTTTGTAAATGGTCCAAGTCAGACCGA
Organism: Cherax destructor; assembly: GCA_009830355.1. NCBI lineage: Eukaryota > Metazoa > Arthropoda > Malacostraca > Decapoda > Parastacidae > Cherax > Cherax destructor. Next base: position 40,938 of record WNWK01012262.1, on the reverse strand, counting down.
AACGTCGCCATAAGGTTTTCTTTTACTGATTTATTTGCATAGGACCAAAACTCACCTCTTCATATAAGTAATTCGTTTGTTGTGCTACTCTGTTTGTGGGAACAAAAGCACGTAGTTTAAAGCCAGCGTTTATTAGAGACACTGTTTCGCTCATAAATAAGCAAATAATGTTCATTTATGAGTGAAACATCGTGTAAAATAAAGGCTGGCTTTGCGTTGTGTCTATGTCCGCTTGCTATCTAAGTTACTATTGTTAAATATTTTGTTAATGATCGACCTTTTGTACCTTTTTATCTTCTTAGTTTACAGCTTATAGTTCCCCTGAAGAATGAGAGTTGTGTTACAGTGAGACGTGTTGTAAAGAAAGTGAGTTAGAGAGAGAGAGAGAGAGAGAGAGAGAGAGAGAGGAGTAGGGGACTATTGTCACTCGGAGAAAAAATATTGTATTGGAGAAGCAGAGATTGAGGCAATTGTGGAGACAAAGAATGTTATCCATGGAAGCAAAAAGGGGAATGTATGAGAGTATAGTGGTACCAATGTTCATATATGGGTGTGAAGCATGAGTTGTGAATGTTGCAGCAACGAGGAGGATGGAGGCAGTGGAGATGTCGTGTCTGAGGGCAGTGTGTGTTGTGTGAATATTATGCAGATAATTCGTAGCTTGCAGATTAGAAAGAGTTGTGAGATCTTTAAAACTATTATCCAGAGGGTAGAGGAAGGGTTGACGAGTTGGTTTGGACATTTAAAGAGGATTAGACAAAATATGTTGACTTAGAGGGTATATAAATCCTTAGTGATGAGGTAGGAGTCGTCGTACTAGGAAAGATTGGAGGGAAGGTGTAAGGGAGGTTTTGTGTGCTAGGGGCTTAGACATCCAGAAAAACTGTGTGAGCGTGCTAGATAGCAGTGAGTTGAAGCAAGAGGTTTTTATGACTTGACCTGCTGTTGAAGTGTGAGCAAGGTAAGATTTATGGAAACCAGCAGAGATAGGTGTTGTACCGTGATTCGTGATACCGTGATAGCGTGATCGTGGTTACAATACTATATATTCTGCTTGTGGCACCCACACCATCGTATGTCCTCGGATCACGATACAACACCTAGCTCTGCTGGGTGCGTGATCATTTTAGGATTGTATGGGCCAGTGGGTTAGACCGTCGTGAATTTTTGCTCACCATGAGGAGAGCTAAAACAACATGGGTTCGATCCCCCGGCTAGTCGCAGTATTGTTATTGATTAAATATATATATATATATATATATATATATATATATATATATATATATATATATATATATATATATATATATATATATATATATATATATATATATATATATGTGACTGTGAAACATATATATATATATATATATATATATATATATATATATATATATATATATATATATATATATATATATATATATATATATATGACTGTGAAACAGAAACCTGAAACTGTTTTACATAATGGTAGGATTGCTGGTATCTTTTTCTGTCTCATAAACACGCTGGATAACAGGTATATCTAGCTACTTCTACTTACACTTTAGGTCACACTACACTGGCATACACATGCATATATATACATACACACATCTAGGTTTTTCTTCTTTTTCTTAATAGCTCTTGTTCTTTTTATTTTCTCTATTGTCCATGGGGAAGTGGAAAAGAATCTTTCCTCCGTAAGCCATGCGTGTCGTATGAGGCGACTAAGATGCCGGGAGCAATGGGCTAGTAACCCCTTCTCCTGTACAAATCTACTAAAAACGAGAAGAAGAAAAACTTTATTGAATATAGGAAAGAGTAAGGTGATGAGGATAACAAAAAGAATAGGTGACGAAAGATTGGATATCAGATTGGAGGGAGAGAGTATGGAGGAGGTGAATGTATTCAGATATTTGGGAGTGGACATGTCGGCGGATGGGTCTATGAAGGATGAGGTGAATCATAGAATTGATGAGGGGAAAAGGGTGAGTGGAGCACTTCGGAGTCTGTGGAGACAAAGAACCTTGTCCATGGAAGTAAAGAGAGGAATGTATGAGAGTATAGTTATACCAACGCTCTTATATGGGTGTGAAGCATGGGTGATGAATGTTGCAACGAGGAGAAGGCTGGAGGCAGTGGAGATGTCATGTCTGAGGTCAATGTGTGGTGTGAATATAATGCAGAGAATTCGGAGTTTGGAAATTAGGAGGAGGTGCGGGATCACCAAAACGATTGTCCAGAGAGCTGAGGAGGGGTTGTTGAGGTGGTTTGGACATGTAAAAGAGAATGGAACGAGACAGAGTGACTTCGAGAGTGTATAAATCTGTAGTGGAGGGAAGGCGGGTAGGGGTCGGCCTAGGAAAGGTTGGAGGAGGGGTAAAGGAAGTTTTGTGTGCGAGGGCTTGGACTTCCAGCAAGCATGTGTGAGCGTATTTGATAGGAGTGAATGGAGGCATATGGTTTTTAATACTTGACGTGCTGTTGGAGTGTGAGCAAAGTAACATTTATGAAGGGATTCAGGAAACCGGCAGGCCGGACTTGAGTTCTGGAGATGGGAAGTACAGTGCCGGCACTCTGAAGGAGGGGTGTTAATGTTGCAGTTTTATAACTGTAGTGTAAAGCACCCTTCTGGCAAGACAGTGATGGAGTGAATGATGATGAAAGTTTTTCTTTTTCGGGCCACCCTGCCTTGGTGGGAATCGGCCGATGTGTTAATAAAAAAATAAATAATATATATATATATATATATATATATATATATATATATATATATATATATATATAAACACTGATCTCTGGCCGACGGAGACTCGACCCTACGAACCTTGTGACAGGAACGCAGTGCTTACCGACCGTACCACACTGGACCAATACCATGGCATCCAGCTCACGCTAGACGTTGATCCAAGGCACCCAGCTTTCAGGCAGGTGGCTTACAGCTTTTCATCTCATCCCCTGCATGCATCGACACAACTAGAGATTTTTACAATGCTAGGAATTCGCAAGAGCAGGCGAAATATTCACAAACACTGATCTCTGGCCGACGGAGACTCGACCCTACGAACCTTGTGACAGGAACGCAGTGCTTTACCGACCGTACCACACTGGACCAATACCATGGCATCAGCTCAGCACTGCGTTCCTGTCACAAGGTTCGTAGGGTCGAGTCTCCGTCAGCCAGAGATCAGTGTTTGTGAATATTTCGCCTGCTCTTGCGAATTCCTAGCATTGTAAATCTCTAGTTGTGTCGATGCATGCAGGGATGAGATGAAAGCTAATCCACCTGCCTGAAAGCTGGCTCTGGATCAACGTCTAGCGTGAGCTGGATGCCATGGATGGTCCATGTGGTACGGTCGGAAACACTGCGTTCCTGTCACAGGTTCAGTCGAGTCCTCGCCAAGATCAGTGTTTGTGAATATTTCGCCTGCTCTTGCGAATTCCTAGCATATATATATATATATATATATATATATATATATATATATATATATATATATATATATATATATATATATATATATATATATATATATATATATATAAACTAAAAGAGGAGGCAGTTAGGGTAAGATATAAACAACTATTGGAGGATAGATGGGCTAGTGAGAGTGTAGGCAATGGGGTCGAAAATGTATGGGGTAGATTTAAAATGTAGTGTTAGAGTGTTCAGCAGAAGTTTGTGGTTACAGGCGAGTGGGTGCGGGAGGGAAGAGGAGCGATTGGTGGAATGATGATGTAAAGAGAGTAGTAAGGAGAAAAGTTAGCATATGAGAGGTTTTACAAAGTAGAAGTGATGCAAGGAGGGAAGAGTATATGGAGAGAAAAAGAGAGGTTAAAGAGTGGTGAAGCAATGTAAAAGAGAGCAGATGAGAGAGTGGGTGAGATGTTATCAGCAAATTTTGTTGAAAATAAGAAAAAGTTTTGGAATGAGATTAATAAGTTGAGGAAGCCTAGAGAACAAATGGATTTGACAGTTAAAAATAGGAGAGGAGAGTTATTAAATGGAGAGTTAGAGGTATCGGGAAGATGGAGAGAATATTTTGAGGATTTGTTAAATGTTGATGAAGACAGGGGAAGCTGTGGTTTCGTGTGTAGGGCAAGGAGGAATAACATCTTGTAGGAGTGTGGAAGAGCCAGTTGTGGGTGTAGGGAAGTTCGTGAGGCAGTGGGTAGAATGAAAGGGGTAAGGCAGCTGGGATTGATGGGATAAAGATAGAAATGTTAAAAGCAGGTGGGGATATAATTTTGGAGTGGTTGGTGCTATTATTTAATAAATGTATGGAAGAGGGTAAGGTACCTAGGGATTGGCAGAGAGCGTGTATTGTTCCTTTATATAAAGGCAAAGGGGACAAAAGAGAGTGCAAAAATTATAGGGGAATAAGTCTGTTGAGTGTACCTGGTAAAGTGTATGGTAGAGTTATTATTGAAAGAATTAAGAGTAAAACAGAAAGCAGGATAGCAGATGAACAAGGGGCTTTAGGAAAGGTAGGGGTGTGTAGACCAAGTGTTTACAGTGAAACATATAGGTGAACAGTATTTGGATAAGGGTAAAGATGTTTTTGTGGCATTTATGGATTTGGAAAAGGCGTATGATAGGGTAGATAGGGGGCAATGTGGCAGATGTTGCAGGTGTATGGAATAGGAGGAAGGTTACTGAAAGCAGTGAAGAGTTTTTATGAGGATAGTGAGGCTCAGGTTAGAGTGTGTAGGAGGGAAGGGACTATTTCCCAGTAAAAGTGGGCCTTAGACAAGGATGTGTGATGTCACCGTGGTTGTTCAATATATTTATAGATGGGGTTGTAAGAGAAGTGAATGCGAGGGTCTTGGCAAGAGGTGTTGGGCTAAAAGATAAAGAAGCAAATACAAAGTGGGAGTTGTCACAGTTGCTTTTTGCTGATGACACTGTGCTTTGGGAGATTCTGAAGAGAAGCTGCAGAGGTTGGTGGATGAATTTGGTAGGGTGTGTAAAGAAGAAAATTGAAAGTGAATATAGGAAAGAGTAAGGTGATGAGGATAACAAAAGAATAGGTGACGAAAGATTGGATATCAGATTGGAGGAGAGAGTATGGAGGAGGTGAATGTATTCAGATATTTGGGAGTGGACATGTCGGCGGATGGGTCTATGAAGGATGAGGTGAATCATAGAATTGATGAGGGGAAAAGGGTGAGTGGAGCACTTCGGAGTCTGTGGAGACAAAGAACCTTGTCCATGGAAGTAAAGAGGGGAATGTATGAGAGTATAGTTATACCAACGCTCTTATATGGGTGTGAAGCATGGGTGATGAATGTTGCAACGAGGAGAAGGCTGGAGGCAGTGGAGATGTCATGTCTGAGGTCAATGTGTGGTGTGAATATAATGCAGAGAATTCGGAGTTTGGAAATTAGGAGGAGGTGCGGATTACCAAAACGATTGTCCAGAGAGCTGAGGAGGGGTTGTTGAGGTGGTTTGGACATGTAGAGAGAATGGAACGAGACAGAGTGACTTCGAGATGTATAAATCTGTAGTGGAGGGAAGGCGGGGTAGGGGTCGGCCTAGGAAAGGTTGGAGGGAGGGGGTAAAGGAAGTTTTGTGTGCGAGGGCTTGGATTTCCAGCAAGCATGTGTGAGCGTATTTGATAGGAGTGAATGGAGGCATATGGTTTTAATACTTGACGTGCTGTTGGAGTGTGAGCAAAGTAACATTTATGAAGGGATTCAGGAAACCGGCAGGCCGGACTTGAGTTCTGGAGATGGGAAGTACAGTGCCGGCACTCTGAAGGAGGGTGTAAATGTTGCAGTTTTATAACTGTAGTGTAAAGCACCCTTCTGGCAAGACAGTGATGGAGTGAATGATGATGAAAGTTTTTCTTTTTCGGGCCACCCTGCCTTGGTGGAATCGGCCGATGTGTTAATAAAAAAAAAAAATATATATATATATATATATATATATATATATATATATATATATATATATATATATATATATATATATATATATATATAGTGTTTGAGACAGTAATAATATAGAGAGGATATATACTGTGTTGTGTTATTCAAAGAACACTGTGATGGTGCAAGACAAAAAAATATGTTGGAAAAAGTATTGCCGCTGGGAGACAATATATTGGATCATTACTGGTGTTCCCAGTATTGGTATCTTTAATTTTGTATTGTCAGAATGGGCGACTCTCTCTCTCCCGGGATGGCCCAGCGATGTTGGCGGATTTTTATTATGTTATTCTTCAGTATCTTCAGTGACATAAACAAGTACATAGGAAATCAAGCAGTAACGAATACCAGGGAAACGAGTTTTTTCCCATGTGCTGCCTTATTGATAACCTAAATTCTATTATTGTTCTTCGTTTGGTCTCTTCAGGCACTCAGTTCCTATAGCAATGCTACAAGTCTTTATTTACTCCATCCCTTACTAACGTTACAAGTCTTAGTTAACCCAATCCCTTAGCAACGATACAAGTCTTAGTTTACCCCAGCCATTAGTAACGATCCCAGTCTTCCTACTATCCATCAGCGAGGCTTGTCTCGTATTTCACCTCCCCACTACCACCACCAGTTAGACTTGGTAACTGGTGTAACAAGCCGACAATTGGATATACATACATGTAATGCACAGGTAACCCTTATTTTATGATGACATTTCGCCCAGGATTAACGTTTAATAAATCTACAGGGAAAAAGATTACTGATTATATATACATTGCTGTTAGGTGGAGAGGGAAGAGGTCACGCCATATGCAGCCAAGACAAGGAAGGGTGAGGTCAGGTCACAGCAGACGCTGTGGAACCTGTGTATGCGTATCTATAAAGTAGAGGAAATAGAGTTAAATTCTGACATAAAGGAAAAACACGCCACCTATCTCTCAGATTTATACACGGTATTACTCTCAATTACTTCCTATGATAATCTATTCCATATATTTACCACTCGATTGAAGAAAAAGTCGTTCGCTTCATTGGACTTGACATGTTTGCCAATATCTGAACACCACTCTTGTGTTTTTTTGTATATTACGTCTGTTTTTTATTATTTATTGCTGTGTGTTGTATTTGCTTAAGTATTCATAACTGATTGGTCAATAGTAATTAATTATATATCATTATTGACATTTTTTTGTATTTTTAAATAATTTAGGTTACCTAAATAACTTGAATAAATTCAGGATCCTACGGAGAACGCGAGGAAATAAACTATGGATAAGACTCAATGAATACATTTTTGAGAGGCAAGGGAAGGATACATTAATGAAGTATTGCAAGGATTCTGAAAAAAATATAATGGAGAGGAGTCATGAGAACAATACCAGGAAATTTGACCATAACGCATGGGAAGAATTATGGGGTTGACTCTGGTTTTTATACTGGAGAGGACTACAAGAATGGATCCTCTTAAGGAGCATGGAGAAAAATTCCCGAATAGTTGCAAAACTGGATCCCCGTAAGACGATGGAGAACGATCCATAAAAAGACGAAGGTAAAAAGTTGAGGGATGGAGGGGGTTAGAAAGATCCAGAGTTGAAACAGAGGCTGGATCCCACCATAGCTTCAATTACCCGTGTGCAGAGTGGCTTAAAATAACCTAGAAACCTTAGCTCATACCTAGCAGGCAACGAGACTAACTGGGGATACTATCCTAGGAATGACGGTGTGGGAGGGTTTCTAGAAATACACGAGGTAAGGATCCTGAGGAACCGTAACATAGGAGAATTAGAAGATCCCAGGGGCAGCAGGAGGGAAGATGATCAAAATATACCCGAATATTACGAAAATTGTCGTTCAGTACCACAGAGCGTTGGTGAAGTGACTTTGGGCAAGGATCTGGCCAGCAACTTATTGATCCTTGAACAAACGCCTTGGTGTCAATAATTCCTTGTCTTGTTAGTAAAAAAGACACCAGTCCAGCTGATAATACATATATCACAGCCACGTTTCGCACTTCAGGAGCTTAAACAAGCCAACAGCTATTGACTTCACAAAGCTCTTGGAGAGTGAAACGAAGCTGCAATAAATGTCTCAATAGTTGTTCTTGTGTCCTTTTTACCTAACTTATAGACGGTAAATTTACAAATAACTGGAAAATCTCTTTCAAGTCTGAAAGGTACGACTTACCGACTAGTATGTTGAAAGAAAATATACAAAGCAAATCTATATTGGCTACATTTGGGTTTAAACAAACCTTTGCTCAGAGCAGAACGTCATCTATAACTTAAGTTTACAATGTGGTCTGGAACTGGAATAGTTCGTAAATACCGAAAAAAGTGCAATAAGAATAAGTTATACTTAAATGCAGTGGAAACCTTTAATACCCCTTGTGTTTCGCCCACGTAGGGGTTAAATCAATTTCATGCGCGGGCGAAATGCTGTTGTTAATAAAGGTATCCAGTGGTTTCTTGTTACTGAGCCTGTCATGATAAAAAATCATCAAAACAGAGAACGCTTTGATTCTGTTGAAGACTCTTTGACACAAAGATTGTGAATCAATCTCCTCGTTGTAAACATGATTGCCTCTCAGCCCCCAGGAGCTGGAGAGAAGCGCTTTACCTAGTAATGACTTGATAAAGCTCTATATTGTGTCTTTTTCTTCCCCCAAAGGTTTTATGACCCTTGTGGGCTTTACTTTTCCTCATGAATGTAATAATAATAATAATAAAACGACAGCATATTGAAATAAGCATCAAAACTGTTTTATTCTGAGCAATAAAGGAGCGAGAATTTACGAGCTCTGCAGTTTTACATCCTCCCTAATTTATATTGCCATTTTATTATCTGGTATCTTGTTAGAATTTTCCAATATATATTCAGGTCCTGGAAAAATGGCTTCAATTTTTATGCAATATATATGCAAAATTTTCTGCAGTACATTATATCAGTAATACTCGTAGAGATTTGATTGCTTTCTGAGTAAGTACACGATCGTCTTGAAGTGCTTATACTGTTAGGTAAGATTCTCTGTCTTTGTCTATATGTTTGTCTGTCAGTCTCTGTCTGTCTGTCTGTCTGTCTGTCTGTCTCTGTCTCTCTTTCTCTCTCTCTCTCTCTCTCTGTCTCTCTGTCTCTCTCCCTCTCTCTGTCTCTCTCTCTCTCTCTCCATATATATATATATATATATATATATATATATATATATATATATATATATATATATATATATATATATATATATATATATAAAGAACATAAGAACATAAGAATGGAGGAACACTGCAGAAGGCCTACTGGCCCATACAAGGCAGGTCCTTATCAAAACCACCACTACCTAAGAATTTACTCCCGTACTCACGACACTAATCAAACGCAGCCCCTCCCACTCATATATTTGTCCAATCTCTTTTAAAGCCACCCAAGGTCCTAGCCTCTATCACCCTACTCGGAAGATTGTTCCACGCATCTACAACTCTGTTCGAAAACCAGTACTTGCCTATGTCCTTTCTAAATCTAAATTTATCCAATTTAAATCCGTTATTTCTGGTTCTTACTTGGTTCGATATCCTCAGAATTTTATTAATATCTCATTTGTTTATGCCCATCATCCACTTGTACACCTCGATGATATCTCCCTCATTCTACGTCTCTCCAGAGAGTGGAGATTCAACGCTCTAAGTCTATCTTCATACGGGAGATTTCTTATACTGTAAATCATTTTAGTCATTATATATATATATATATATATATATATATATATATATATATATATATATATATATATATATATATATATATATATATATATATATATATACAGTGGACCCCGAGTTTCGTAAAAACTTCACTCCTGAAGTCTGCTCAAGTGCCATTACCGAACGAATTTACTCCCTTAAGGAAAAATTTCACGTAGGTTAGTCTATTTCAGACCCCCAAAAATACACTTCCACAAGAACTTACAAAATTATACTTACATAATTGCACGATTTCCGGGGTATTCGTTAACCGAGGGTCCACTGTATATATATAAGTTGACAAAGTAACTTTCTTTCATTCAGATGTGGAGTGGCAAGTAAATAGGCGTCCAACAGGTGTCTGGGGGCCCACACTAAAGTTCTACTGAGTCTTGGTCTGTAGCCAGGCGGTACCAGGGGTCCAATACTAGGTACTACTGACTTCTGACCCGTGACCAGCAGGTGTCAGAGGGATGCCCCACTTAGATCTACCGAGTCTTGGTCCGTAGCCAGAAGGTGTCAGGAGCGCCACATGACCTACTATAGTATGAGTCTTGGCTTGCGGCTAGTACGCTAGGTACTATTGGACAACAACATGTTGCGATAAAACATGTTCTGACACACTGCCATGTATTATGCATGCACATTATATATATCACAATTTTCACTGAATAAATAACCTGAGAGATACTTTAGTCTCTCCACAAGTGTATCCCACGAGAGAGAGATTCTTCACGGCAAAATGTATTGATCTAAACCCCTGGGGGATCATTCAGAGTAAATATTTAAGAAAGACATATATGCGAGGCTGTTTCGCCAACTTAGGGCTTCTGCAATTTAGTATAAAGACAGACTCTCAAGCAAGTTGAAAACGAGAAAGTGGAAACAGACGTTGAATAGCACTGGAGAGGAGTGTCTTCAGGCGTAGAAACAGTGCCAGGGCTTAACCCATTAGCGGAGCGTGGAAGAGAAGAAACGAGGGCAGTAGGTAGCCAGTCATGGTGATATATATATATATATATATATATATATATATATATATATATATATATATATATATATATATATATATATATATATATATATATATCTCATTTACCAAACTGCGGCAGGCCAGGGGTTCGACCACACGACACATTGTCCCGTCTCAAGAGACAAGATCACGCACCCATGCTCCCGGCATTTTAATCGCCTCTTACGACAAGCATGGCTTATCGAGGAAGAATTCAGTTCCACTTCTTTATGGGGAAGTGGAACAGAATTGGAGTGGTTGGTGCTTTTATTTAATAAATGTATGGAAGAGGATAAAGGTACCTAGGGATTGGCAGAGAACATTCCTAGTTCCTTTGTATAAAGGCAAATGGGATAAAAGAGAGTACAAAAATTATAGGGAAATGAGTCTGTTGAGTATACCTGGTGAAGTGCATGGTAAAGTTATTATTGAACGAATTATGAGTAAGACGGAGAGTTGGATAGCAGATAAACTAGGATGCTTTAGGAAGAGTAGAGGGTGTGTAGACCAAGTGTTTACAGTGGAACTTGTAAGTGAACAGTATTTAGATAAGGATAAAGAGGTTTGTGTGGCATTTATGGATTTGGAAAAGACGTATGACAGGGTTGATAGGGATGCAATGTGGCAGATGTTGCAAATGTATGAAACTGGAGGTAGGCTATTGAAAGCAGTGAAAAGTTTTTACGAGGATAGTGAGGCTCAGGTTAGAGTATGTAAGAGAGAGTGAGAATATTTCCCAGTAATAGTAGGCCTTAGACAAGGATGTGTGATGTCACCGTAGTTGTTCAATATATTTATAGATGGGGTTGTAAAAGAAGTGAATGCTCGGGTGTTGGCAAGAGGTTTCGGGATAGAAGATAAAGAATCTAACACAAAGTGGGAGTTGTCACAGTTGCTCTTTGCTGATGACACTGTGCTTTTGGGAGATTCTGAAGAGAAGTTGCAGAGGTTGGTTAATGAGTTTGGTAACGTATGCAAAATAAAATAGAAAGTGAATATAGGAAAGAGTAAGGTGAAGAGGATAACAAAAAAATTAGGTAACGAAAGATTGGATATCGGGTTGAAGGGAGAGAGTATGGAGGAAGTGAATGTATTAAGATATTTAGGATTGGACGTGTCAGCAGATGGGTCTATGAAATATGAGGTGAATCATAGAATTGACGATGGAAAAAAGGTGAGTGGTGCACTGAGGAGTCTGTGGAGAAAAAAAACTTTGTCCATGGAAGCAATAAGGGGAATGTATAAAAGTATAGTTATACCAACGCTCTTATATGGGTGTGAAGCATGGGTGATGAATGTTGCAACAAAGCGAAGGCTGGAGGCAGTGGAGATGTCGTGTCTGAGGGCAATGTGTGGTTTGAATATAATGAAGAGAATTCGTAGTTTGGAAATTCGGAGGAGGTGCGGGGTTACCAAAACTATTATCCAGAGGGCTGAGGAGGGGTTGTTGAGGTGGTTCGGACATGTAGAGAGGTTGGAACAAAATAGAATGACTTCGAGAGTGTATAAATCTGTAGTGGAGGGAAGGCGGGGTAGAGGTCGGCCTAGAAAATGTTGGAGGGAAGTGTTAAAAGAGGTTTTGGGTGCGAGAACTTGGACTTCCAGCAAGCATGCGTGAGCGTGTTAGATAGGAGCGAATCGAGGCAAATGGTTTTAAGAACTTGACGTGCTGTTGGAGTGTGAGCAAGGTAACATTTATGAAAGGATTCAGGGAAACCGGCAGGTCGGACTCGAGTTCTGGAGGTGGGAAGTACAGTGTCTGCACTCTAAAGGAGGGGTGTTAATGTTGCAGTTATATAACTGTAGTGTAGGCATGCCTCTGGCAAGACAGTGATGGAGTGAATGATAGTGAACGTATTTCTTTTGGGCCACTCTACCTCGGTATATATATATATATATATATATATATATATATATATATATATATATATATATATATTATATATATATATATATATATATATATATATATATATATATATATATATATATATATATATATATATATATATATATATATATATATATAATAAAACGGCTTCAAGGAAGAATATATATATATATATATATATATATATATATATATATATATATATATATATATATATATATATATATATATATATATATATATATATATATATATAATGCATACTAAAAAGTGGAATAAATTTGGAGACAGATCAAATAAAGTCAGGCACAAGAGCCACTAAGACAGAAGGGAACCGTGTGAGGATTACTTAAGTGGATTATCCAGGAGCGGGTGAGGCGCTTTTAACATAAATCTGGTAAGTGGGACGGGGAGTAATGCATTTGGGAAGTGGACCAGCACCGGCCTCCACTTTATCCGCCCCACCACTTACGGAAATGGAGCTGGATAATCCGGTAGCAGCAAGAGCCTGATGCTATAGGCTTCCTTTACCCTCCATATTTTGAACCTTGTTAAAGGGAAAAGACAATGATTTTTTTTCCTACAGAGAATCGAGATATAACCTAAATTGTCTGTCACTTTCCTGCTTATTTCGCAATTTTCTGAACTCTTAACTTTATGAGAAATCGTTTTAATTATATGAAAAAAGTGTTTGTATAATTAACTACAATTGTGTCGTATTTATTGTTAATGTATAAATACTAGGCTTACCCCTAACTATCCTGATTTTAATGAATAGTTCTCAGTAACTAACTTTTTTTTTCACTACTGATTTTTGAGGGTAAGTGCTGTTATCTTACCTCACCTTATTCCATAGTTCTGTCATATCTGTAATATTATACCCCTTCCTAGGGTGAAACAACAGTCGACTATCCTTCAGGTAGCAACTAACTGCGTAGGACACAAATTCTGTATCAGGTTATGTATTAGGGAGACGTGTCCTACTCCAGGAGATTTACCAGTAAAGTCCCTGGCGGTCGAATAGTTTCCTTAATAAATGTCCTACAACTACATTTGTCTTATTTGTGTGTCTGCGATTTTCACCATTTACAACGTAGCTATTAAATGCTAGGAAAACAGGGGCAGTATATGTGAAAAGCTGAATTCCGGACTTTTAGCTATGTGCTGGATGTGTTACCACTAAGTGACTAGGTGCTTTCCATAACATGATACCGCACCAATTTTAGTAATGTGTCTTAATATCAATATTGCCATGATAGGTCAAATCTGGTTTATCACGTATCACTTCTGCCTTGTAAAAACATCTCATATGCTAGCTTTTTCCTCATTTAACATTATTTTTACCTCGTCATTCCACCAATCGTTCCTCTTTCTTCATGTACCCACCCTCCTATATCCCCAAGCTTCTGCTGCGCTCTTATACTGCATTCTTAATTCTACCCCATACCTCTTAGACTTTCTCCTCATTATTTATCCTCTCACTAGCCCATCTTTCTTCCAGCAGTTTCTTTCATCTTACCCTAACTTCCTTCTTCAATGAATTATGAACTTTCACATCTCTTTTACTCACTGTTGCCATTCTCCTTGTACAGATATTTCTTTTACTCTCACTGTAGCTACAACTAAGTAATAATAATAATTATAATAATAATAATAATAGTCAAATAATAATAATAATAATATATATGTTGCCCCTCGAGAAACCTGCAAATCCATAAGTTCACCTCTCCATTTTTTATCAAGTAATTCACTAAGAAATGGTTGTTTTTACGCCCTATATCATAAATCGTGTACTTATTTATCCTCTTTTTCGTAAAATACTCAAAGAGTATTACCAAACCTATTTCTGAACAAAGTTCAGTTAAAGGCCCTACTATTATTAATTACCCCTGGCACCCCAAACGTACCTATTATGCCCTCTACAACTGTTTCTCCCACTTTAGCATTTAGGTCCCCACCACATTTAATTTCTCACTTATTTCAAAGCTCTCAAAACAATCGCATTACATTTCTCAAAACCTCTCTCTCTTTCTGCTACATTCTTCCCGAGGTACATAAACACTTAGTATAACCAACTTTTCGCATTAAACCCTTATTTTATTCCAAGAAATAACTTGAATTTATACAATTATATTGCCTCTTATCCTTCCATTTCTGGACATTCAGCATTACCACTACTCCTTCCTTAGCTCTAACTCTCTTAGATTCACCTGACTTAATCCCATTTATTTCTCCCCACTGAAAATCTATCACTTCACTTCAGCATTGTTCCCCTTAGATTTAGGACATCCAGATTCTTTCCATTCATAACATTCAATATAATCTCTTTTTTATTTATCATTTGCACTACATCCATGTACATTCTTTCTAAATTTTATAATTAATGCAGAGGAAGAGCTTACCAGCTCCTCGCTACAAGAAGTTTCGTACGACACGCATTGTTTACGAAGGAAGACTTCGTCTTCAGTTCCCCAAAGAGATACCAAAAAATATATAAAAACAAGAATCACTAAGAAAATGAGAGAAAACTCAGATATATATATATATATATATATATATATATATATATATATATATATATATATATATATATATATATATATATATATATATATATATATATATATATATATATATATATGCCTCTCAAATCATAGGTGCTGTATAAGCCATACAGGTTTAGCACTTCTCCCTCCCCAATACAAAAATAATAAATCACATCTTGAGAGAAAAACTGTCTGAAATAAAAGTTAGTCGTTGTGTGTTGCTTCTGCTGAAATATTTGTTGACAGTCCTTGACGTCCACGTCTGCTCTTTTATGCCTTTGGTATTTTTTTTATCCTTTTATGTCTTTGTTATTTTTGCTATTACTTTTGTTTTGTATTTTTTGATGTCTCGCAAGCCTTTTGATTATTTTTGGTGTTTCTTGCTAACTTTTATGTTGTTGTTGTCTTTGACTTTGCTTTTGTTAATTAAGTTTGAATTGGTTTTGTTGTTATATTTAGTATTTTTTTATATATATCTTTGACTGATAAATTTTGTATTAATTTGGAGTTTGCAATCTTTTTGTTAGCTGTTATGTTATATTTATAAATGTTGGTACATATTTTACCTTTAGTATTGTTTTTCTTATTATTTATATTTATCTTTTATGCTGTTTTTGATAACTTACATATAGTTTCTACCATGGATGAATAGGTCTACTTCAGTGCTTATTGAAATGCTCTACAGTAAATATATATATATATATATATATATATATATATATATATATATATATATATATATATATATATATATATATATATATTATTGTAACCACGAACGAGTGGTATTTAATCAATAACAACATTTCGACTAGCCGAGGACTCGAACCCTTGTCGTTTAAGCCCGCCTCATGGTGAACGAAAATTATCGACGCTCTAGCCCACGGGACAACCCAATCCTACAAAGATCACGCCCCCAGCAGACCTAGGTGTTTTACCGTGATCCGAGAACATACGATAGTGTAGGTGCCTCATTCTGAACCTAACGCAAAAAATAGTTTGTTTAGTATTTAATTATTGTAAGCCTATCTAAAATATATTTAGCTGGGTTAGGCTAAATTAAATTGCACTTGTTATAATAAGGTTAGGTAAGTTTTCTAAGGTTCCTTTGGTACAATATTATTAATTTTTACATTAACATAAATGTAAAAATATATATCTTTAAACGTATAAGAGAAAATTTTGGAAAGGACTTAATTTTAAATGAGTTCTTGTTAATTGACCAGTTTTACCTATTCGGCACGATATATATATATATATATATATATATATATATATATATATATATATATATATATATATATATATATATATATATATATATATATATAAATATATATATATATAAATATATATATATATATATATATATATATATATATATATATATATATATATATATATAAATATATATATATATAAATATATATATATATATATATATATATATATATATATATATATATATATATATATATATATATATATAATATATATATATATATATATGTGTGTGTGCGTGTGTATATATGTATATATGCAATACATTCGCAGACAGGCAAAATCTTCAGCAAGATCTTTCAAATATATCCGTGCATCATGAGGAGCTATGCAACGTTGCAAGAGTAGACACAGGTGAAATGAGAGGAAGTCTTGTCAGAATAAGGTACGTAGCGTAGTAACGCCAACCAGTTCCTCCCAGAAATAGTCGGAACAGAGGCACCATTCGTCACACACACATCACATCTCCTCAACTTCCTCTCCCTTTGGAGGAGGGGAGAGGACTTCTGATGTTTTCCAAGAGCATGAAACAGAATAATAGGAAATTTATTAGTCAGCTTTAAGCTACATCTAGTAGCCGTCAACAATTCATATGTTGTAAGAGATTTACGTTGCAGAAGTGGATAGTACGCATATAAACCAATGAATTTACATGTAAATCTTCTAAACAATAAAAGAACCGAATATGCTCATTTGTCAACTAAAACTGCACGGAGGTACTAGAATATTCTTGATAGTGCTCAAAGGCAGCTCTTCAAACATTCCAAAATACTGCCTTCTGATATCTTCAGTATCAGTTATTATTATGACTGTCCGTTGGTTATTCATGAATCTTCCTTAGTATTCCAATTATTCTTTATGACATAGTATAACAGATATTCATGAAATTTCCGACTATTCCTTATATCCTCCTAACCACCTAACCTTGCTGGATTGTAATCCAATTGATTTAGTTTGCAATCACTGCTTGCAACCACTTAACCTTGTGTGCCTGCACCAGTACGGCACCTTTTTGCAGCTGTACATACATGGGCTTACCACTATTGATTATATAATATACCGACGGGCAGGACGCGTTTTACGGTGGGCGAAGCTTGCAGGATAGGTGCGGAGACCGCTGGTCTAACGTCACCAAATCCTCACGAGGCCTCGTGGCATAATGAGCAATCCTGCGGATTTTGTATAGGACCTTTGCTTAAGGTTGTGCACAAGAGACTCCATTAAATAGCTATCTAGTTTGTACAACCCAAAACTTGAACTGGCTAAAACATTCCTGTCATGTTTCAAGTGCTGGGATTCATTTATGTTTATTTCCATGACGGAACTGTTGGGTACAGTCATCTGAGCAGCTGCCCACCCTAGTAAGTGATTGCAAGAACTGACATGGTTAAAGATAACATTCGACTTGTGGCTCTTCCAGATTGAATACTGATGTTGGGCTAATGTTGTTTCCTGTGGTTTACCAGTTTGTCTAATGTATGAAAGAGGGCAAAGAGTGCATCCGACCTTGTAAACTTTACCCACCCTATTAGACAGTGTGTTCTTACTCAATCTCTGTTTCACTGACCAAATTGTCATTGTAGTGTAAAACCAGTAGATTTTTTTCATGGAAGGGTCTGTCCTGTAGAGTTCTTCCTAGCTGACAATAGGGCAATCTCAACAAAATCCCTGGGATATCTCAGTTTTGTGGCTATGTTATATATATTATTTATTTCAACTTCTAAATACTTCGGGTTGCAGATACTCTAGGCTCTCAAGGGCGACGAACGGTGCCTGTGTCCTGACCATTTCTAGGAGTAAGTGGCTGGCGTTACCTACACTACTTTTCTCCGAGAAAACTTCTTCTCATTCCACCTTTTGCTACTCTTGCAACATTGGAGGGGTGTTAATGTTGCAGTTTTATAACTGTAGTGTAAGCATGCCTCTGGCAAGACAGTGATGGAGTGAATGATGAAAGTTTTTCTTTTCTCGGGCCACACTGCCTTGGTGGGAAACGGCCCATGTGTTAATAAAATATGTGTGTGTGTATATATATATATTATATATATATATATATATATATATATATATATATATATATATATATATATATATATATATATATATATATATATATACAGTGGTACCTCGAGTTACGATATTTTTCGTTCGAGAATGCTGTTCAAGTGCCATTACCAAACGAATTTATCCCCATAAGGAATAATGTAAAATAGACTAGTCCTTTTACACCCCCAAAAAGGGCGATTTTGGGGACCATCGTAACTCGAGGTACCACTGTATATATATATTATTGTGAAGTGTTAAAACAGTAAAAAAAACGTTTAAAAATTTCACGCTAAACTAAATACCGATGGCTGGGCACCGCAACAATAACTGCTCCTGGTGAATGGCGCGTGATCCAAGGCATGACCCGCTCTTCTCTTCCGTGGATCAAACCATATTACCCCTCTTTTCTTGGCACTGTATGACCATTTGATAAAATTTGTTTGTTCTAAACCCATAAACCAAGGAACAAGATCATTCAGGGCATCAATGTTCATAATAATTAAGGCGTCCTAACAATGTTTTGGAGCTTAAACTGGACGTTTCGTTCTGTACTGGGTGATAATCACGTCCTAAGTGATAATAGTCTAAGACAAACCAAAATGACTTCCGTTCTCTTCTCCATTACGTGGGTTAGCTGCATGTTTTTTTCCCCCAATTACCATATTGTGCCTTTTATTCTTCCTATCAATATAGGAATTTGCTAAGGTGTAGTTCGTTGGTTGGGTTTAAAGTCAGGGATGCTTTAATCTTAATCATAATAATAAAACTAAACTCAATGCATATGTGTTGAGAGATATGCCAATCTTTACTGTAAATACACTGGGATATACAGTATACCCCTCTCGATATATATTCTCTGAAATTTATATTCATCTCAGTATGTGTTTTACAACATAAAGTACAATATAAAAAAAAAATAAGTCACAGTTACCGACTTTAAATTAAAAATAATAACTCGAATTAATCATATTTATTTCACTAGAAATTACAAGAGATTTATTTAGTGTTTATCAGACAGTTACACAAAATAAATTATAAAGATTATAAAAAAATATCAAATTGTAGTTTTACTAACGTAAAGTTTATGTAGTTTATATGATAATTATACAGAGGGAACTAAATACATAATTTCAAACTTCAACTAATCTTGCCTTCTGATTAACACAATAAATTTCGTCTTACAGGTAAGAGACTGTTAGGCAGCAACTTCAGGAAAGGTACTGAAGGTAAAAAGACTGCCAGAAAGACACCATCTAGGAAGGTACTTCCGTCCTGATATACAGAAATACAGGTAAGGTGAAAAATTGCAGGATTATAGGAAAGTACTTAATGTCTTAAGGTGATACATGCAAGAGTTTGCTAGACATCAGTCTTCTTGAAACGTGTAAGAGGTTCTTAGAGAATTAACTTCCAGTGTGGTAATCATCTGGCATAATGAGAGATAAATCAGAATACTCATCATTTTAATGATGAGTCTTCTAGTAACCCCATCTCCTGTGTGTATTACTAAATGTATAAAGAAGAAATAGATCTTTTTCGGGTCACCCTAACTTGGTGGGAGACTGTCGGTGTGTTAAGAAAAAGTTATTCATTGATACACTACGTAGACCATCACATTAAATTTTAATGAAACAAAAAAGGTAAGTTAAAAAAAGAAAGTTCTAATTAATAATCGTTTATGAAACAGTAGAAAAAAATAAGTAAACAAAGTTAATCCTGGAAAATGTATAATATAACGAGGAAAAATACTCCCCCAAAATGAGCAAATCGAATAAACTATATCTACCAGCCACTTCCCTTCAAGGACTGAATCCTGGAGGCTCCTGAGGAGAGTTGAGGGTGTTAACCTCCCACTGCCTCAGGCGGCCAGGACACATCAGACTTGAAACCCGTGAACATATCGGCTAATTTTCCATTTCTGCATCATAAACATGACACAAATCTAAACTGAACTCATAAAAACATATATGAATTATTATTTTTTTCAAATTAGTGTGTAGTAAGAGGAGGTAAAACTGCCAGGATTAAGATGCTAATTACTTTTCACCAAAAGAAAAAAACAGTAGTAATGGGGATTGCATAAATGTGCTCGGATGTAGCGTGGATGTAGCGTGGATGTAGCGTTGATGTAGCGTGGTTGTAACGTGGATGTGCTATGGATGCTGGAAAGGATGGCTCTGGATACTTTATAAGAAAGGAAACTGAGAGCGCAGGAGCTAAGGGACGTCTCAAATTGTTGAAAGAGTAATCGGATAGATGGTGAGGTTGAGAACGAGAATGTAGTGTGTGTGTGTGTGTGTGAGAGAGAGAGAGAGAGAGAGAGAGAGAGAGAGAGAGAGAGAGAGAGAGAGAGAGAGAGAGAGAGAGAGAGAGAGAGAGAGAGAGAGAGAGAGAGACATGCAGAGAGACAGACAGACAAACAGACAGACACAGATAGACAAGGACAAACAAATTGTATAATCCAATAATTCAGAGATTTGGGCTTACCCTTCCCTTTCTTGGATCAATCCTGATTATCTAACATTGTTTGGTCGCCGTATGAACTTACTGTTAGGGTTTAGCACTTCCCAATGAAATTATAATAATAATAATAATAATAATAATAATAATAATAACTAAACTCTAACAGCTCACTATTGAAGGCAGCGAGAGGTCTAATGGTAATTCCCCTTATGCCTAGTAGAAGGCTGTTGAACAGTCTTGGGCCCTGGACACTTATTGTGTTTTCTCTTAGTGTAGTAATGGAACCCCTACTTTTCATTGGGGGGTATGTTGTACTGTCTGCCCCGTCTTTTGCTTTCATAGGGAGTGATTTCTTTGTGCAGATTTGGGACCAGTCCCTCAATGATTTCCCAGGTGTAGATTATGATGCATCTCTTTCCTGCGCTCCAGTGAGAACAGGTTGTAATATGCGATTTCCTGGCGTCAGTTCAATATTGTGCAGGGGCAGGTTGTGGTCTTCGATATCCTGGGGTTAGTTCAGAACAGTGCAGGGGCTCATTATGTTCTTCGATATCCTGGCATTAGTTCCGAACAGCGCAGGGGATCATTGTAGTCTACGATATCCTGTACAGTGGCTGGCTGTGGTCCACAAAATCCTGGGTATGAAAGTACTAAAGTAGACGTAGTAGTTGTAGTGAAAAAGTACTTCAACAGTAGAAATTAGAATTTCCTTATATTTCCTTTTAAATATCTATGGGCGTTTTTTGTGTTTACTTTATCCAATCAACGGCTGTAGAGAATAAAGAGTAAGCCTTCTGCCGTGCTATCATAATCTGATGAACGTATACAGGATTAAAAGGACCCTAGGCTTCAAGACTTTAAACTTCAGGAAGCTCCTCTGTCTGCGTTTTTCAAGTACACCCTTCAAGATTTAGAGGGTGGTGTGCCTTAAAGCTAATTAAAGGCTTCTATTCAAAGGAGCTGGAACTGCATTCTACTTCCACTTCTCAAGGGATAAGGAATTCACTCTCTAGAAGTGGCCATATATAAGTAGGCAATATATTACGTGCCTACATTTTGACAGCTATATATAAGTAGGCACTATATTAGGTGCCAACGTTTCGCCAGCCAGTGGCATATTCAGTACATTACAACCACTGGCTGGCGATACGTTTCCTCAATAAAAATTCCCAGATGTTTCACACTTCCATAACATCATTAATATATGAGGCGACATTATGAGGCAACATTATGAGGCGACATTATGAGGCAACATTATGAGGCGACATTATGAGGCAACATTATGAGGCGACATTATGAGGCAACATTATGAGGCGACATTATGAGGCGACATTATGAGGCGACATTATGAGGCAACATTATGAGGCGACATTATGAGGCAACATTATGAGGCGACATTATGAGGCAACATTATGAGGCAACATTATGAGGCGATATTATGAGGCAACATTATGAGGCGACATTATGAGGCGACATTATGAGGCAACATTGAGGCGACATTATGAGGCGACATTATGAGGCAACATTGAGGCGACATTATGAGGCGACATTATGAGGCGACATTATGAGGCGACATTATGAGGCAACATTATGAGGCGACATTGAGGCAACATTATGAGGCGACATTATGAGGCAACATTATGAGGCGACATTATGATGCAACATTATGGGGCAACATTATGAGGCAACATTATGAGGCGACATTATGAGGCAACATTATGAGGCGACATTATCAGGCGACATTATGAGGCAACATTATGAGGCAACATTATGAGGCGACATTATGAGGCGACATTATGAGGCGACATTATGAGGCGACATTATGAGGCGACATTATGAGGCAACATTATGAGGCAACATTATGAGGCGACATTATGAGGCGACATTATGAGGCGACATTATGAGGCAACATTATGAGGCGACATTATGAGGCAACATTATGAGGCGACATTATGAGGCGACATTATGAGGCAACATTATGAGGCGACATTATGAGGCAACATTATGAGGCGACATTATGAGGCAACATTATGAGGCAACATTATGAGGCAACATTATGAGGCAACATTATGAGGCAACATTATGAGGCGACATTATGAGGCAACATTATGAGGCGACATTTTGAGGCAACATTATGAGGCAACATTATGAGGCGACATTATGAGGCGACATTATGAGGCAACATTATGAGGCAACATTATGAGGCAACATTATGAGGCAACATTATGAGGCAACATTATGAGGCGACATTTTGAGGCAACATTATGAGGCAACATTATGAGGCAACATTATGAGGCGACATTATGAGGCGACATTATGAGGCATTGTGTTAGGTATATGAAGCACTATATGAAGAGGCACTGTTCTTAATAATACCAGTTAGGAAAAGGGTTTTAATGCAGAAAATATTATAAGTTGATAAAAACTATATTAGTTTTGAAATTGTCCCAATGTACGTGATTATATCTCAGGAAATCGTAATAATACGATTGCAAACAAACCACGGAACAGGCGGGGTTTGAAGCCATGACGAGTGAGTTTTACAACTCGTTCGCCATGAGTTTAAACCCCACCCGTTCAGTGGTTTGCCTACATGATTATAGATATTAGATATTACTTATCCTCTTAGGTGCCTACAGGTTTTCATTCTTTCTCTCTCTCTCTCCATCATCATCATCAAAAGTCTTTTTTATTAGTTTGACTTCATCTATACTGTTTGGTGAAAATAAGGTCGTTCCAATAATCCGATACATTCTGTACTAATGAAAGATAAATCATCCGCTTAAAATAACGAGATGCTTAATTTGGCTTCGCTCTTCTCTAATGTTGGTGATGAGGAGAGGCAACGCTCCCTTGTTGAGCTCGTTATTATGAGTGATGAGACGAAGCTGAAGAAGAGAGTAATTTGAATCATTAATACCTCGTGTTTGTCTCTGTTTATTTTGGTCGTCGTGTCAAGGACTTCACGGTCTCTCTCTCTCCCTCTCTCTCTCTTCTACACAGACTTTTACACTGTTAGGTTCACTGGTTCCTAACTTTATTTACAAGCTAAGAGCTGTTACATATGTCAGCTCACCTGAAAGTCTTTTTATTAAGAGACATACAGATAGAGAACACGATGAAGCTGGAGCCATCTGTGGGCCAGCTGACTTTATTTCGTTGATGTTATTGTGATGTACGACAATGTTCCAAACACGAGTCATCCTAAGAATAAACGAATCTCTCTCTCTCTCTCTCTCTCTCTCTCTCTCTCTCTCTCTCTCTCTCTCTCTCTCTCTCTCTCTCTCTCTCTTTCTCTCTCTCTCTCTCACCTAAACATCTTCCATTCATCCTAAATTAATTCACTCTCTTAAAAATTTCTTCTATTCTTTGCACATAAACTATTTCAACAATCAGACTTCTTCTCCTTGAACTAAGTGTTTCATTCCACTGCCTTTTTTTCTAAATTCTTAGTTACTTTTTGTCCTGAATAATACTCCCACTAGTCATTTATCTCAGGAAGAAGGTTCCCCGATGCTAGTGAAGGACTCTTGATTCGAGGATATAGGCTTGCTCTCCTTCCTGACCCATTCTCGTATCAGATCTGATTCCTTAGCATTGCCGAGGAGTTGTATGTTCCCTACGGGTTTAGTGCCTCGCCAAGAATGTAATATTATATATTCCTTTGTCCACTGACAAACATCTTTCTTTCTACAGATTCCTAGATACAACTTTTTTTTAGACAATAAGTGGAATGGCAAAAATAGGGAGGGAACGAATGGCGTTAGGAGAGATCGATAAAGGTTGTAGGTAGACAAAGAGGTAAGAAAGTGAAGCACGAGAAAGTTTTAACACCACCATCTGCACACCAGCACTAACAACCCACCAACACACCATCACTAATGTACCACCACATAAGAGTTAGAGGAACAGGCAGGAATAGCAGGAAAAACACTGCAATGGATTAGGGAACCTGTCAGGAAGAAAACAACGAATGATGGTCCTTGACGAGGTGTCGGAGTGGGAGCATGTGTTGAGTGGGGGTTCCACAAGGGTCAGTCCTAGGGCTGGTGCTGTTTCTTATTATACGTGAATGACATGACAGAAAGGATAGAGTCAGAGGTGTCCCTGTTGGCAGACGACGTGAAACTAATAAGGGGAATTCAAGCGGACGGCGACCAGGAAAGGCTACAAAGGGATCTGGACAAGCTTCAAGCCTGGTCCGACAAATGGCTCGTGGAGTTTAACCCTCCAAGTTCAAAGTTACGAAGCTTTGATAAGGACAGCAAAGACCATGGACGGAATACAAGCTCGGGGGTCAAAGGCTGCAAGGAGAATGCTCTTGGGGCGAGTATCATACCGAGCACATCCTTTGAGGCGCACATCAAACAAATAACTGCAGTAAACCTAGAAATAGCATTTCGACATCTAAGTATGGAGTTTTTCACGACTCTGTATACCTTGAACGTCAGTCCCATATTGTATTACTCAGCACCGGTATAGAACACACCTGGTCAAACACGTCAAGAAATGGGACAGAGTGTTGAGGTTTGAAACAAGAACAGTGCCAGGGCTAAGGAGTGTGACCCATGAGGAAAGGTTAAGAGAGTACTTCCAGATGACACTGGAAGAAAGGAGGGCTATAGGGATATGATAACGATGTACAAAATACTGAAAAGAATTAACAAGGTGAACAGGACCAGAATGTTTCTGAGATCGGATACTGTTACAATAGGGCACAACTGGAAGTTGAAAACTCAGACGAGTCATAGGCATGTTAGGAATAATTTCTTATGCTTTAAGGTTGTCAGGAACTGGAATAATCTTGAGAGTGAAGTAGTGGAGGTAGGATCCATACATAGCTTTAAGAAGGGTAGGATAAGTCTTTTGGAGCCGGGAGTATTGGACCTGCGAAGATGCTGGGCCTGGAGCTGTGGCTCTACTGACATATAAGTGAGTACATATAGGTGAGTACACCACCACCAACACACCACCATCAGTACACCACCACTAACAATCTACCAACGACACACTTCCACTGACACACCTCCACCGACGCACCACCATCAACACACCACCACCATCAACACACCACCACCATCACACTCCCAAAAACACACCACCACCAATACATCACCACCATCACACCACCACCAACACACCACCACCCACACGCCACCACCAACACACCACCACCAACACACCACCACCAACACACCACCACCACCATCACAATACCACCAACACACCACCACCAACACACCTCCACCAACACACCAACACCAGCAGATTACCAACACACAGCCACCAACACACCACCACCAGCACACCACCATTAACACACCACCACTAACACACCACCACTAACACACCACCACCACAAAAGGGGGGACTACACAAGACGTTCAGTGGGAGAGAGAATTGGCAGGAAAACCAGTAAAAGAAATGATGGAATATGTGACAACCAAATGCAAAGAGGCAGAGGAGAGGTTTGTCCCCAAGGGAAACAGAAGTAATGGGAAGACCAGAACGAGTCCTTGGTTCACCCAGAGGTGTAGGGAGGCAAAAACTAAGTGTAATAGAGAATGGAAAAAGTACAGGAGACAAAGGACCCAGGAAGAGCCAGAAACGAATATGCACAGGTAAGAAGGGAGGCTCAGCGACAATATGAAAATGATATAGCATCAAAAGTCAAGTCTGACCCGAAGCTGTTGTATAGCCACATCAGGAGGAAAACAACAGTCAAGGACCAGGTAATCAGGCTGAGGAAGGAAGGTGGAGAGTTCACAAGAAACGACCAAGAGGTATGTGAGGAGCTCAACATGAGATTTAAAGAAGTATTTACACAAGAGACAGGAAGGACTCCAGGAATTCAGAATAGGGAGGTATACCAACAAGTGCTGGATGAAATACACACAACCGAGGAGGAGGTGAAGAAGCTGCTATGTGAACTCGATACCTCAAAAGCGGTGGGACCGGACAACATTTCTCCGTGGGTCCTTAGAGAGGGAGCAGAGATGTTGTGTGTGCCACTAACAAAAATCTTCAACACATCCATAGAAACTGGGCAACTACCTGAGGCGTGGAAGATGGCAAATGTAGTCCCAATTTTTAAGAAAGGAGACAGACACGAGGTCTGTACCTGTGTCACTGACGAGTATAGTATGCAAAGTCATGGAGAAGATCATCAGGAGGAGAGTGGTGGAGCACCTAGAAAGACACAAACTTATAAACGACAACCAGCACGGTTTCAGGGAAGGAAAATCCTGTGTCACAAACCTACTGGAGTTTTATGACAAGGTAACAGAAGTAAGACACGAGAGAGAGGGGTGGATAGACTGCATTTTCTTGGACTGCAAGAAGGCATTCGACACAGTTCCTCACAAGAGGTCAATGCAAAGGCAACAACGAGTAATGGTACGTGACGAGGTGTCAGAGTGGGCACCTGTGAAGAGTGGGGTTCCACAAGGGTCAGTCCTAGGACTTGTACTGTTTTTGGTATATGTGAATGACATAACGGAAGGGATAGACTCAGAAGTGTCCCTGTTTGCAGATGATGTGAAGTTAATGAGAAGAATTAAATCAGTCGAGGATCAGGCAGGACTACATAGAGACCTGGACAGGCTACAAGCCTGGTCCAGTAACTGGCTCCTTGAATTTAACCCTGCCAAATGTAAAGTCATGAAGATCGGGGAAGGGCAAAGAAGACCGCAGACAGAGTATAGTCCTGGTGGCCAAAGACTGCAAACCTCACTCAAGGAAAAAGATCATGGGGTGAGTATAATACCGAGCACATCTCCTGAGGCACACATCAATCAGATAACTGCTGCAGCATACGGGCGGCTGGCAAACCTAAGAATAGCGCTCCAATACCTCACTAAGGAATCATTCAAGACTCTGTACACCATATACGTCATTCCCATACTGGAGTATGCAGCACCAGTTTGGAACCCACACCTGGTCAAGCACGTCAAGAAATTAGAGAAAGTGCAAAGGTTTGCAACAAGACTAGTCCCAGAGCTAAGGGGATTGTCCTACGAAGAAAGGTTAAGGGAAATCGGCCTGACGACACTAGAGGACAGGAGGGTTAGGGGAGACATGATAACGACATATAAAATACTGCGAGGAATAGATAAGGTGGACAGAGACAAGATGTTCCAGAGAGGGGACACAGAAACAAGGGGTCACAATTGGAAGTTGAAGACTCCTATGAGTCAAAGGGATGTTAGGAAGTATTTCTTCAGTCATAGAGTTGTCAGGAAGTGGAATAGCCTAGAAAGTGACGTAGTGGAGGCAGGAACCATACATAGTTTTAAGACGAGGTATGATAAAGCTCATGGAGCTCAATCAGTGAAGATTCGGGGCCAGGAGCTATGAATCGACCCCTGCAACCCCATATAGGTGAGTACAAATAGGTGAGTACACCATCACCAACACACCATCACCAACACACCATCACCAACACACCACCACCAACACACCAACGCTCCCAGACCTCATAAAAATATATCAAATAAGAATCCAGACACCGCTTCATACATATATAAAGTGGACATCAGGGCCGCCCACATGGATATTACACTGGAGACAGAGTGTCGCAGTCAACTTCTTCCCTCTGGCCTACACGCTAGTTTGTTAAGTCTTAGACCTAACTGCCAGTAGTTTGTTAGATCCAGGACCTAAATCCGAGTATATGTATACAATGAAAGATATACACCATTCGGTGTATATACACTACGTGATTGGCAGCTCTCGGGGTATATACACTAAGACACTGGCAGATCTCTGTGTATATACACTAGTAAAGTGGCCCCTGGTCTGGTGGCAAAGTTCTCGCTTCACACGCTGAGGGTCCTGGTTCGATTCCTGGTAAAGGTGGAGAAAATGGGCGTGGTTCCTTAAACCAGTTGTCCATGTTCACCCATCATTAAAGTGGGTACCTGGGTGTTAGTCGACTGGTGTGGGTAGCATCCCGGGACAAAACTTACCTAATTTCTCCGAAATGATCTGCATATCAAGGGGCTTTCTAGATAGTAGTATGTCACCGGTGTCAGCTAGGCCTGTATACCTTGTACATGTATTTGTAGAAATAAAGATATAATATTATTATTACTTCTAGGTATTTGGCTCGTAGACAGCAACCACCCAGGGAGGTACTACCGTCCTGCCAAGTGAGTGTAAAACGAAAGCCTGTAATTGTTTTACAAGATGTTAGGATTGCTGGTGTCTTTTTTCTGTCTCATAAACATGCAAGATTTCAGGTACGTCTTGTTACTTCTACTTACACTTAGGTCACACTACACATTCATGTACAAGCATATATACACACACCCATCCACGTATCTCCATGGGGAAGTGGAACATAATTCTTCCTCCGTAAGCCATGAGTGTCGTAAAAGGCGACTAAAATGCCGGGAGCAAGGGGTTAGTAACCCCTTCTCCTGTATACATTACTAAAGTTAAAAAGAGAAATATTAGTTTTTCTTTTCGGGCCACCCTGCCTCGGTAGGATACGGCTGGTGCGTTGAAAGAAGATTATTTCTATTATATACACTAGTAGACAGTGAGATCTCGGTGTATATACATTAATTAAGAGATTGGCAGACCTCGGTTTATTCACCTCTTATGAACTCAAGTTCATAAGAGATGTATATACGAATAAACAAAAAAACGGACAAGAATGGACTTCATTCACATCTTGGTATATACACAATGTATAGCATATTCCTCTTCTTGTATATACACATGATCCAGTGGTTAGTTAGATAACAGAAGCACAGATTAGCCTAGGCCGCTAGGCTGTCAAAATGAAAGATTTTGGAGGCAACAGCGGTCTAAATAACTGTGGCAAAACAATAGACTGTTGAACAACTGCGCGTCGAAGCAATTGTACGTTACAACAATAGACTGTTAGAACAAAAGATATCCGAACGTATGAGAATTTAGGGATTGGGTTGCAAACTATTTGGTTCCGAAAAATTGACTGCCAAGCAATAGACATCCCAAACAATAGACTATCAAAAGAAAGGACTATCATAATAATATACTGTCCGTAGAGGTAAAAAAATTTGGAAACAATAGACTGTATTATTAATAGACTGTGGAAATAACAGACTGTGAAAGCAATAAACTATAAAAATAATAGTCTTAATAAACAATAGACCCTGGAAATAACAGTCTGACATGGCAACCGACAGTCGAAACAATAGACTTTGCGCACAATATACCGTGAAAACAATAGAGACTAATAATAATGAACTGTGAAAATAATAAAACGACAAAAATAATAGCTAGTGGAAACAAATAAATCGTATAAACAAAAGTTTGTCGATATAAAAAACAGTTGAAACAATATAATGTGAAAATAAAAGACTACTCAAACAATATACTGTGAATATAAAAGACTGTTAACAAAATAGATTGTGGAAACAATAGTTAATGACAAAAATACCCGCAAACGAACAGACTTTGGAAAGGATTGGTTATCAAAACAATAGAAAGTCGACACTAGATAGGCTGTCGAAACAATAGACTGTCGACACCAGAATGTGGAAACAATAGACCGGAAGCATAATGGGTTTAGCGCTTAACATGAATTATTTTTATCTTGTTTACAGACTGAGTAATTTGAGTGAACAGTTCCTCCAGGATGTTCCAGGTGGAATATGGTAACAGCAGACATAGAGAAAATAGACTGTGAAAACAATAGACTGTGTAAAAGACTGTGAAAACAATAGACTGTGAAAAAGGCTGTGAAAACAATAGACTGAAAACAGTAGACTGTGGAAATAATAGACTGAAAACAGTAGACTGTGGAAACAATAGACTGAAAACAATAGACTGTGGAAACAATTATGTGAAAAAGGCTGTGGAAACAATTATGTGAAAAAGGCTGTGGAAACAATAGACTATGGAAACAATATAATGCAAACAATAATCTGTGGAAAAAATAGACTGTGGAAAAAACTGTGGAAACAATAGACTGTGGAAACAATAGACTGTGGAAACACTAGACTGTGGAAACAATAGACTGTAGAAACAATAGACTGTGGGAACAATAGCCTCTGGGAAGAACTGACAGTGGAAAAATAACCAATAAAAAGAATAGATTATGACAATAACATATTGTGGAAGCAAAAGACTGTTGCAACAGACTGTGAAAACAAAAGACTGTTTAAAAGTAGGGTGATTTATCAGCATGAGCAAACAATTTACTGTGGAAACAATAGACAGTGGAAACAACAGACTGTCGAAATAACAGACTGTGGGTACAGTAGACTGTGAAAACAATAGACATGGGCACAACTGACTGTGGGGAAAACAGACTGCAGAAACACTAAGCATCGCAAACAATAAACTGCGGAAAAAAGACAGTAAAAACAAATGAATGTGAAACAATAGATGGTGAAGCAATGAGTTTCACAGAAATAAAACGGAGAAAAAACGGGATGAATGAGCACTCGTCTGTCTAAACAACATACTGTTAAAACAGTGGACTGAATAAACAGTGGACTGATAGAACAGTGAACTAATAGAACAGTGAACTGATCGAACAGTGAGCTGATTGAACAGTGAACTGATAGAACAATGAACTGATAAAACAGTGACCAGTTTAAGCAGAGAGCTGTCATGACAGTGGCAGTAGAAGAAACAGATTTCTGGTGTCCGATGAGAGGAAGGTCTAACAAACCCATCCTTACCAAACCTAATCCATCCCAACCCATACTCACCCAATATTACCTAACATAGCCCAACTTAATGCAACTTAACCCAGGCTAACACAGCTTAAATAATAATGTAGAAAAACTGGCTAAAGCAAATGCGTAAACGACCAGTGTTTGAGCTGACCTAATTACCTGCCAGTCCTAAGGCGCTGCCTTGATCCTTATATTATGTAATTTATGTTTATGATCCAGAAAACTAACAAGTGGATAAATGAAATACAAGGGCACTCCAGGAGCATCACAAATGAATTATTAATTTTCGTAATCCTTATGAGTTGAGCCCATTCCCATGAATAAAAACAATAGCTATATAAAATCATCAATAATAATAATAAGAAAATCACTTATACTTTATATATATATATATATATATATATATATATATATATATATATATATATATATATACCAACCATGTGAAGAAGCTTCGTAAACTAGACCTACAGAACTGCAGAGTAAGAAAAAATATAATCTCAGCATTCACAGTTCTTGTGCTGGGAGTGTGAACAATGTTACTTGACTAGGGAACACATATGAAAGTTGAGCACAGACATGGAGGATAGACTTAATACAAGAGAACAGTGTCTTGATGCAGGCATAGTGTTCTTCAAGCAAGGATTTGGAACTACTCTCACCTTCCTTGTATCAGACATGAATGCCTTCCTTTCACGAGGTGTTTTATGACCTATAGAGTTTTAGCGCTTCTTGGTGAATATGACTTCCTGTTCCTCAACCTCTAAACTTTCTCGTTCTTTCTTAAGATCGGTCACATTTCTGAGAAATCAAACTGCTAAAAACACTTTGTTCTGAAAACCTGGGACGAGACATTTTAATATAATCTAAGAATGCGGAATCTTAATTTGGTTGATCCCAAGTTCGTTTCATTTTGTTATTGTCAAAATTAAGATTAGAAATTAAAAAAAAAAAAAAAAGCTGCTAGTTCTTTTATTATAATAACAAAAAATGTATAATGAAAGAAGAAGAAAGTCATTATGAACATATAAAATTCTGTAAGATGCCCAGTGTTTGTTCACTAGATCTCTATAAGTGAATATCGTAGTGATAATAATCACATGCTACGTATATCACCATATTTATTATATATTGATACCAATATTCTTATCAGTGCTCTGCTGCTTGCTTGCAGGAAGTGATATATATATTAAAGTAGCCTTACGACATTTACAGATGAGACACCTGCTTTACTTTGACGAAAACTAAAGATCCAAGTCGGACCGAAACGTTGTTGTAAGTTTCTCTCTCCTATGTGTGGGTTATTTGTGTATTGTTCCAGTCACGGTATTGTGACTTTTGTTCTTTAAAAGCTAAAGATGATTTAAAGGCAGCTTTCTGGATTGGATCCAATGACTATTTTCCTTTAAAACCTGATTTTGAGTCTTTGTTGGTATCATTGCTCACCCTAGATGGCACAGACCATGCCTTCTCGACAGCTACAGTGAAAGCTGACTATTAAATGGTTATAAATCCTCCACTAAATGTGAAACACCTGCTGTGTATTGTCTTGGCTATGAAGCCATCTGTGTTGCGTGGAAAGTGTTCTTCCTGTTGTGGGTGTCGTCGAGGATATCAGTGTTGTCTGCAGTGAATTACTGGCACCCATATTAAGTGGTATGGTGGCATCAGTGCATCCATCTAAGATTTTTAGGGCACTTCCAGCCATATTCAAAATAATTTCTAGCACCTGTAGCAACCTGTAGCACTAGCACTACATGTCAGTTTACAGCACCGGTTCATAGCTGACACAATATCCCTGTTTATGCAGTAATTTCATTAAGTGTTTGAACCTTTTAGCTTGATGTTAAGGACTTGCCACACCAATATGCTTTTTTGTTCATTTGTTTTGTCACCAGTGATGCCATGAACCAAGGCCTGTGATAAAATAAGTACTGAACCTTACGCTCAACTGAACCTCCTTCACTTTTAGAGTCATCTTTCAATGCTAACTTTCATCCAAATATCAATCTCAACAGCAAAGATAGAGACTCATGGGTATATGAGATTGCGATTGCTTCATTAAGAGCAGAACCTTTGTTCCCTGGAGCTGCCACAGTATCACCACATACCTTTGGAGCAAAGCAACATGAACAAGTGATAGAAAAAAATATCCACTGCTCATAGTAAAGACGCTGAATGGAATAAAAAAAATATTTGGAATATGAGACAGCAGCTTTTTCTTGACCGTTGATCATCGGCTGTAGAAAGATTGTTGAATCCCAGTTTCAGATTTCTCTGCAAAATGTTCATAGTGTTGCAATTTAGCTCTTTGCAAAGCCATATCATGGTTTCAAATATTAATAGCATGCAGTACCGACAAGTAGATCAATAAGCCACATATGCAGGACTTGGTTATCCGTATAGTCGAAACGTTTGGCCTGCGTAACAGGCTTCGTCGGTGGCATACAGAGGCGGCTAATATACTGGAGACACATGAAGAAGTGGAGACGCATCAAGTAGCAGCAGTAACGCTACTGTCTCCAGTTATTAGTCATCTCTGTAGTCACTGAAGAAGTCTGCTATGCAAGCATGCAGATGCCCAAGTGTTGCACACTGCAAGTATTGAGTTCTACTGTCTTTTGGTTGTGGACCTGGTAAAGGTCCTTGCAGCTGCAGTTCAAGCAATGACTCCAGCTAACCGATTACCAAATTTAAAATCCAAAATCATTTGGCTGATCACATCTATCAAGTTAGCCATGGATTTGACAGGTTAACAAAATTAACAAAAGTTACAATCAACTGGCTCCACTTTTTTCGAAATATCCTGCAGATTGCACTTCAGGCAACATTACTATTGCCACCCAATTCATTTCCTAGTGATGATTTCTGATTAGATTTCTGCAGGTTCTGAATTTTGCTTTTGTCTCTGAATTGTGATTAACAGTAGTAATGCCACTGGAGATCTGGAGATAAAACACAGTCCTAGATTCTTTCAAACCAGTTTATAATATCAATAATATCAGTGTATTTTCCTTGTGGTACATGCATTCCTGAGTGATCTCAGTCCCTGACTATTGATTCCACTCGGGTCTCTGTGACTTTAGATGTGCTACCGAAAATAAAGCGATTGTGTTCAACTGCTACGTATCTTTCAAGGTAACTAAAGTTTTCATATTGGTATCAAACACAAAAATCTTTACCAAATTTAAAGAGTAAAAAAGACACAATTCCGTGACTGGAACACTGCACCAATAACCAACATATAGACTGAAACTAATGACGATGTTTCGGTCTAAATTGAAGCATTAACTGTTTATTAACTGTGTGGCTGGTTAACTACGCAAGTAGGATCGAAATGTCGTCATTAGTTCCAGTCTTCTACGTGCGGGTTGTCTATGTATTTTACCAAATTTACTTGATAATAATAATAATAATAATAATAATAATAATAATAATAATAATAATAATAATAATAATAAAAAATAAAAGAAAAATTTGAAAAAATGTTTTGAACTAATTTTATTCAACAATCTGAACATAGGCTGCAGTTCAAGGCCTGTTGCACCTGGCCATAATCAGAATCAACAATATAGAGAGTAACCGCGTGAAAGAAGGGGGGGACACACACAGTAGTTTTTTCTTTACTCGAATATTTCTTAAGAACCATATTCAATATCTACATAGTCAGGTTGGCAGTATAACGGTAAGACAGCAAAGTGTCACTCAAAGCAGGAGTGGACTGGACCAGCATAAGCAAGGGTCTGCCACTCAGCCAGGCAGGAATGAGCAACATCACCTTGTCCATGGAACTCTCACTTTATAGGTGGATTGAACTGCACAATTAATACATAAGCGGGGCCCCAGAACTGCTATACTCTATAATGCTAGTTCGCTGGTCTAGAGTGCATATCAATGGGTGTGTGATGAACGTCGAATATTGTAAATTGCAGGGTGCACACCACACCCTCACCCCAAGACTACTGTGATGGCTGGGGAGAGCATCCCTCAAATAGTTAGCATGCCTGTCCGGGATTCGAACCCGGGTCCTCCTGCAGCAGGTCAACAAGCCATGAATTGCTGCCTGTGCTCGCAATAAATGGGTTATATAATTATTTGAAGGATATATTTTATGGTCTATTTTTATAATATTCTTTCATTATGTTTGAAAATAGCATTTTGTACATTGTCAGTAAAAAAACATTTATTTCTATTTTCGTTATTGTTTTATATTTAGCCTACTCAGATTATTATAAAAATTATTACATATTTTTTCTTGTTCGTTGTCACAGATTTTTCTGCTTATCATTTCCAGCAGAGAAGCGAATACCGAAAAACGAACCAAATTCAACAATATAGGAGATATGTTTTATTTCTTAATTTTGAAGATCATATACTCAGACTGTCACTATAATTATAGCATGCTTTTATTCTACATTCAAAGTGTATGTTAAGAAACCTGGTCACTCATTATTACTCCTAAATTTTCTTTGACATTTTCCCAGGGACAGTTTACAGAAACGCGGCCAGTGTTTGTGTGTCTGGCTATTTTTTTTTTTTTTTTTGGTTGGTCCTGCAGTATGAAGGAGACTCTGAAGCACAGTATGTCTAAGGACAGGCGAAAGTGTGGTAGTCGATGGTCACATGGCGGTCTACAGTAGCAGTAACTACTGGAGTCACCGTGCTGGACTCAGTGGTCTGAGTGTCATTACTGGAGGCTACAGTAACAGTGACTACTGATGTCCCCGTGCTGGACTCAGTGGTCTGAGTGTCATTACTGGAGGCTACAGTAACAGTGACTACTGATGTCCCCGTGCTGGACTCAGTGGTCTGAGTGTCATTACTGGAGGCTACAGTAACAGTGACTACTGATGTCCCCGTGCTGGACTCAGTGGTCTGAGTGTCATTACTGGAAGCTACAGTAACAGTGACTACTGATGTCCCCGTGCTGGACTCAGTGGTCTGAGTGTCATTACTGGAGGCTACAGTAACAGTGACTACTGATGTCCCTGTGCTGGACTCAGTGGTCTGAGTGTCATTACTGGAGGTTACAGTAACAGTGACTACTGATGTCCCCGTGCTGGACTCAGTGGTCTGAGTGTCATTACTGGAGGTTACAGTAACAGTGACTACTGATGTCCCCGTGCTGGACTCAGTGGTCTGAGTGTCATTACTGGAGGTTACAGTAGAAGTGACTACTGGTATCCAAGTGCTAGATTTAGTGGTGTGTCATTATTGCATACAACAGTAACAGCTGGTATCCCCGTGTTGGACTCAGTGGTCTGAGTGTAAGATTCCACTCTTGCATGGAGGTCTTCTCGTGCTTTCCAATCGAATCAAAGGATTCCAGGCGGCGGGGGCAAGGGTTTCCCCGGAGGGCGTGAGTTTCCAGTGGGGTAAGGGTTTCCAAGGGAACGAGAGTATAATCTTCCACAGCTCCAATATTAAAGTCTCCGTCCTGAGTCTGTATTAAATTGACAAAGTCTACGGTGCAGGCGATACTTCTCTAACTATAAATATGCTTTTTTTGGGGCAAGTGTCTTATTCATCATGGTTATTTTCATTTGACAGAGTCCTAATGCAAGGATGTGTTGGCTAATTTTTCTTTCCTGCCTTTCTATCCGTCCTCCTCCCAGCCTCCAACAGACACCCATAAACTTACGGTATCACCGTACACCCAGATATTGGACTCGCATAAGTGTTGCAAAACATTCTCTATGATTCCTTATTCATGCTCGTGAAGACTTTTCTTATGCTCGCCAGCCTTGCATATACCATCCACGTTATTTATTTAAATATGCTGCATAGGCCAGCTTTTCCAGAATGCTTATTCCTCAAATCTTTCTCCTTTGCTGATGGATTGAATTACTAAGACTTGATTCTCTCAGCTATTTTCCACGGAGATTCCTTGATACTGGTGAAGAGACTGTGATCTAAGGAATTGGAACTACCCTCCCCTTCATGTTTATCTCTTTTCTATGAATATTATAATTGAATAGTCAGGAAGAAGGGCGAAGAGTAAGCGAATTCAGCTCAAAATAGCAGGATGCTCTGCAGTAGCGGTTCCCACTTCCTCGAGTACGAGGACCTCTTGTTGAGCCTCATTTGTTTTTTGGAGACCCCCACATACTAATAGTTAATTGAGAAAAAATAAGTGAGGAAATTAGGCGCTAGCATGAGGATCAATAATTACCGTGAAGCTCGGTGGATCTATTGGAATTACTCATCAGCCCTCAGTGGTCCGCGACCCCCAGGTTGAGAACCGCTGCTGTAGACGTGTGGATCACCATCCTATCCTCATTTTACTGCAACATTTCTTTGACGTAATACTCAATGTCACGTTCCCATTATATCCGTTTTTTAATTAAATTTTCTTAATCTTAAAGAAGGGTAGTTTAATTTAGGTTAGTTTGGGTTAGTTTACGCTACAAAAACCTATAAAATTATGAACTTATGGTAGATATAATCACTAAGTGTCAGAGGCTCCCCTCATTTCATTTTGATCTCGTCTACGTATGCATATATAAAATTATAAAACAGGCTAATAAAAAAAAGACCTAATTTCTGACAACTAGGTGGCCATGAAAAAACCTGGCAGTGTTTAAATCTGTAGGCAAATGATTTGTGGTGCGAGAGTTGACCCGGGCCAATGGTCAAAGAAGAATTGTTTATATTTGTTTCTCTGACCTGGAGCTGGAGCCAGAACTCTGGGATGCAAGATTTTCATCACCTCATCTCTAATCCAAGGCTTAGCAAACCTTTACATATGAACCTGTCATTTCGATCTATTTAGAGTGAAATGTAATCTATAAATACAAGTTTGTTCAGCACATTCGTTTCTACAACACTTATAGGGAAATCTTGCTTTTCAATAGTCAAAGGCTCTTTATAGTGGAGGTGGGCGGGAGGTGGTCTCCACCACGCCACATCAATGGACGTCTCCGGCAGCAGTGGCTATTTTGAATGTGAATAGCCTCCGTATTTGTCACTGGATGACGTGATGGTCCAGTAAATCTGTTGGTTTGTGGTGTCCTCATCTTTACTACAGATGTCTTGCAAATACTGCATGATACACCTGCAGTCTTGTCTTGTCATGGGAAGTTTGAGTGCTAGTAGGATGGCACTTAGTCCATATGAAGCAAATAGCACAATACAGTGGTACCTCTACTTACGAGCAAAATTCGTTCCAGTCGGCTATTCAAGTGCCGATACCGAAGGATTTTTTTCCCATAAGAAATAATGATAATTACAATAATTCATTTTAGACCCACAAAAAATACACTTACAAAAGCACCTACAAAAATACACTTACAAAAGCACCTACAAAAATACACTTACAAAAGCACCTACAAAAATACACTTACATAATTGTTCGAGTTGGGAGCTGCTCGTATGTAGAGGTACCACTGTAGACGCATTTTTTAGGAATGTGCCTATATTGACTTTTTTCTATATACATAGTAGGCTTCCTCAGCTAACTGATTTGACCAATGAAATCTGTTCTGCAGGCGAAACTTGCGATTAAAAATTCCTATGTGCAAAGTGGGCCTATTTTTTTTTCTTTTGTTGGCTTTGCGTCATTTGTCTCCAAGTTGAGTAATACAAAGATGCTCTCATTTTCTTTGAATAGATCTTTCTATTTGTTCTTCACCTTCTCGTACCTCACGTTGGCCAGAGCAAGGCTTTATTAGACAACGTTTCGCTCATCTCTGAGCAAAAGGTTATCTAATAAAAGACTTGCAATTCTCTAAGTGTCTTTTCAAGAATAACACACACTTGCTACGGTACACTTTAGACGACGTTTCGGTCCATCTAAGACCATTACTTCTTCGGACGTAATAATGATCCAGGATGGACCCAAACGTCGTAAGTGAATTTATTTGTGAATTCTTCAGGCCACTATGAATTTTATTTACGAATGTCTCTGTAGAGTTAAGAGTTGGTTGAATTTTTAACTAAAATATTAGATTAGATCACAGTTAGTCACACATTCATGAGCATTCAGTGTATGGGAGTGGTCCTTCAAGGTGCGTGACTTAATGCTGATAATGTCCTCTCTTGATCAGAGAAATTTAAGCAATCATCCTCATCCCTGAATTAAACATGATTACATAACATTATCCAGATGTATAACCCCTTAATGGCTATAATAATAATAATAATAATAATAATAATAATAATAATAATAATAATAATAATAATAATAATAATAATAATAATAATAAATGAAAAAGACAACAAACGTACACTTGTAATTTCAAGATTCGTATCAACAGGTGTGACAAATAATAGAGTAACACTTGTTTTTGATGATAATTAAAATGATCCATAATAACACAATAATGTAAACTACTCTAGTATCCTTCAATGGCTGTTTATCACAAGGCTTGGTAGCACCAAAGGACCAACGTATGTGGTATCAGATTTCCTCGAATGTTATTCCCAGCTGTGAAGTATAATGTTGTGGGGCCCCAGTCAGTGCTTCATATATATATATATATATATATATATATATATATATATATATATATATATATATATATATATATCTATTTGTCTATTAATAAAACACTTATATAATATATAAAGGGGGTGGTAGGAGAAGAAAATATTCAAACAGCTCCGGGGAGAACCTCGAGTTTTCCCTGAGGTACGTTTATTGTCTTCTCTGAGGATGAGAACATAAGAACATAAGAAAGGAGGAACACTGCAGCAGGCCTGTTGGCCCATACTAGGCAGGTCCTTCACAATCCGTCCCACTAACAGAATATTTGCTCAACCCAATTTTCAATGCTACCCAAGAAATAAGCTTTGACAATTCTACCCACTCATGCGCGAGTCCCACTCAAACCCAACCCCTCTCACTCATGAATTTATCCAACCTAAATTTGAAACTACCCAAGGTCCTAGCTTCAATAACCCTACTAGGCAGACTATTCCACTCATCAACTACCCTATTTCCAAACCAATACTTTCCTATATCCTTTCTAAATCTAAACTTATCTAACTTGAATCCATTATTGCGGGTTCTCTCTTGGAGAGATATCCTCAAGACCTTATTTATATCCCCTTTGTTAATACCCATTTTCCACTTGTATACCTCGATCATGTCTCCCCTCATTCTACGTCTTACAAGTGAATGTAATTTTAGGGTCTTCAATCTTTCTTCGTAAGGAAGATTTCTAATGCTATGTATTAATTTTGTCATTCTACGCTGAATGTTTTCTAACGAATTTATGTCCATTCTGTAATATGGAGACCAGAACTGAGCTGCGTAATCTAGGTGGTGGACCTGACTTAACTCAGTGAAGACGTGTCTTGTGTGCTCTCTGTCAATCTGAAGAAGATGTCCTCTCTTGAGCTACTCTACCAGCAGCTGAAGGAAGAACTGAGGGTAGCTAAGCTT